>BTPG01000002.1:214582536-214782536 GCA_036245525.1 Semisulcospira habei | reverse complement strand
ACACACACACACACACACACACACACACACACACACCCGGCACACACACACACACACACACACACACACACACACACACACACACACACACACACACACACACACGCGGCACACACACACACGGCACACACAAACACGGCGTTCCCCGCCATATGTACGTCCAACAGCGCTGTTAACGTAGCTAAGCATGACGTAAATTTTATCGTGTTTTTACTTCACTGTCAGTCTGATGTGTGCCCGCCTACGTTCGTCATTTGCATGCTACGGAACGTGCTCCGACCAGCCCCATCCTAAAGTTCAATACGGTAGACAAAAATCTGCACTCTGAAATTAACACAACAACTAATGCTTTAAAAATGCTGAGTTCAAATTCGTTTGTGCAGTCAGCCGCCTGAACTGTGACTTCACAGCCGTCTAGAAATATTCCGACATACCTCAGCTCACTCGCAGACACGGGTAAAAATAGTAACCACGCGTCCGAAAATACTATTCGGCATCTCGATACAGCCGCTCGACGATCATTACCTATCGCCACTCCTTTGTCGAAAGGTCTATGAACTCCTCATTCTGACACTGAATCAGTGGCAAAGAGGAGCGGTTTGCAATATGAGCAAGAGGCATAGATCCTCATGAGCCCCTGCATTCTGCAGGGGCTCATGAGGATCTACGCCTCTTGCAGATGATGACGGTTTTCAGTAATGAATCGCTGCTGGAGTGTTCCGGGCCAGTTTTTCTGCGGCACTTTAGTGGGAGCGTCAGTCAGTTGTGGGAGGGACTCGGATGTCCTCGTCGGGCCAGCAAAAGACACAGATCCTCATGAGCCGTGCGGCTTAAAGGGGTTCATGAGCATCGGCCGGTATCTCTGGCAGATACAAGAGGATGGTAGTTGTCGTGCCAGCATTAACCCTTTGGCTGTCGGTAGCGGTTTTTGTCGAGGTGATTCCGACACGAGGTGATTCCCGGAATCACCTCGACAAAAACCGCTACCGGCGGCCGAGAGCCAAAGGGTTTAAGAGACGTAGATTCTCAAGAGCTCTTGCGGCTGCAGGACACGTGCTCATGATAATCTAGGTATTTCGCAGCTGACTGAAATTCACCGTGGGAGTGAGTAGGGAGGAGCGCCATTGTCGTCCAAAACTCGCGAGGAATTTACCTTCAGAACGTCTGGAATTTCCCCAAGTCACGTTCTGTCAGTTTTAGGCATGACGAGTGAATCGTCTTGTGCTGAAGCTGTAGCAGCGTCCCTGAAACATAATAAAGAATTTAGAAAGGGAAAGCATGAAACAACAACAAGAAGGAGCAATGACGATAAATAAAACGACGAATTCACTGACCAGTAATAATAGTTAAAACTCACGAATGAATTGAATAATGAAACTTTAGGGTACAACTATACGGCCTAAAGGTAACAATCAATCAATCAAGCAAGCACTAAGCGGCAAGTGAACGCAAACAATCAACAGACGTTGAACGACGTTGCCGTTCGGGAATCGGAAGTAGCGGCTAGGTCAAATAATTGCAAGTGTTTCGACACCGCCTTCAGTAAAAGACAGTGGCGGAGTAAACGGCCGGCGACACAAACATGCGATATCGCATGTTTGTACGTGAGTTTTAAACGGGCCATTTTTCCCGTCGAAACGCGTGCAATCAGTTTTGACCTACGTCTGATTCCGGAACTGAATCGTCTATTAGCAATCAAGCAAGCAAGGGCGGCGGTAAGCAGTTAGCCGTAAATCACGAAACAACGTGAGCTTAGTTGTGACTGAGTTAGTTTCAGTGTACGGCCTATACCGCTCGCAGAAGACAGCAAATGAAACGAGCTGACGGGCTGAGCTGGAACTGGGAACTACAGAATGACTGAAGGAGCGGACACCTGTTGGTATGGGAAGAAAAACAAACCGTGACCAGTCCCACAGAGAACGATCTCCACCTACAACACGCACAGATCCCGACAAGTCCCTGCACATTAACAACGGTCGCAAGGAATAAGACTGAATCTCTCTTGTTGTATGCCTAATGCGGAACGCATTTTCAGCTTGATAAACTCACGGCTAGTACTGGTCAGCAGGATTCATTTAAAAGCCCCTACTCTGCCTGCAAGAGGCATAGAGTCTCTTGGGCCCCTGCGACTTGCAGATGGAGCGATGATTCGAAGCCCGGCGCCGAACTTGCAGTGCAGGAGACAGGTTCGTTGCAGTCGCAGGGGTTCGTGAGAAATACAACAGTGCCTTTGATAGTACAAAGGCTTATGAGAACCGAGGACTTTCGCAGACAGACGAGGCTGAAAGAGCGACTTCATTGCTCTATGTTGTTGTTGTTTTTGTTTTTGTTTTGGTTTTTTCTCACGGAGGTAGTATATGTGCGGTCAGTGTAGGATGTTGCCTGCCCCATGCACTCTTCTTCTCTAGCACACACAGTCATTAATTTTATCAATGACTCCAGCCCGGCACGATAGTTTTCTCAAGTTCATCTCTTTCAAGTGGTAGAGTGTGTGGAAACTTTTGAAAGATCGAGCGCTATGCATGGTAGTGGCACAATTTTGAGTAGCGTACATGTGTATGCCTTTTTCACGTTCAGAATAAAATTGAATAAAAAGAAGTTATATTTTCGCGGTAGTACTTAACAATCTGCTCAGGCGTGGGATTTGATTGCTAACTGAAATTCGCAGCTACAACGGGTTATCAATGTTGTCCCCACCGCGCAAAGGCCATCGGGCCGACGTCGGCCCTATGGCGTTTTGCGCATTGGGTCTTGCCTCAGCTAAGAGGATTTTCATTTTATAGTACTTTTCCTTTTACAAACCATATATATGAGTAGGCACATCAGAAGTAACAGAGGCTTTCTATTGACCATTGCGAGCATTGGGGAACTCTCCTGGGGCGGTACAAATGAGAAGAAGAGCAGAAAACTATTTTATTTTACGACATTCAAACTTCAATAATTTAAGTTAGCACGCACGCACACACACACACACGCGCGCGCACACACACACACACACACACACACACACACACACACACACGCACGCACACACACACACACACATACACGGCACACACACACGCACACACACACGCACACACACACACGCACACACACACACACGCACACACACACACACACGCACGCACACACACACACACACACGGCACACACACACACACACACGCGCACACACACACACACACACACACACACACACACACACACACACACACACACACACACACACACACACGCATGTCTATCTTCCTTGCACATAGTTCCGCTCCTTCCGCTGACATACCAAAGCAGTCACTGTGCGCAAGAATGCAACTCCGATCGGGGAAAAGAAAATTACCTGATACCCACCCAAACCCCTTCCTAAATGAAACTAAAATAGAAACATAAATTGAATCCAGCAAAAGGTATAGATCCTCTCGAGCCCCCGCAGCCTGCCGGGGGCTAATGCGGATCTATGCCTTTTGCACATGGGTAGCTTTAATCGAAGGACTGACTGATCTGGGCAAAACAAAATACCACGCCCGCAAACAAAGACCGTGCGCCGGCTTCCGACACGAGAGACAACCAACCATACAGCAACCCGACAAGCCGCCCCAGTCACGGCCTCCCGGCCTTATTGTCTGTCAGTCAGTCTGTGCTCTATCAGTCCAGCACCTAGTGACACACATGTTCATGGGCCTCCTCACCCTCAGGGCCACAAGACAATTACGCCTCTTGCTGGCACTGGGGGCAGAGACTTGTCCCATTTACGTCCTAAAGTCACTTCTTCAACCCGAGTAAAATCGAGTTAGTTAGTTAGTTATTTGGGTTTAACGCCGAGCAAGCGACTAAGGCCATCTCACGGCGGCCGAGTAAAATCGAGTCGAAGCGGTCTGCCGGCGATTAACTGCACATGAAGAAAGTCGGAACTGGCGGTGTCGGATCACACTGGTTGTCTCCCTCGATTGCTGCGCCGATAGCGGCGCAGCAATCGAGGGAAACAAACAGTGTGGGGGTCAGGTATGCAGGACACATGTTGCTGACACATGCCGTGACACATGAGCGCACGTGACTCACGGGATCTTGCGCTAGATCTGGTCGCGTCGTGACGGCGTTGGGCAGGAATGGCGGATGCGGATTTTTCCATATTTTTCAAGTTCCTATCGAGTCAGGTTTGTTGGCGGTCCTCATTTTTCACGCCTTCGACCGAGTGTACACAATACCGCACCATATCGAGTGCGCACAACACTTTCGTAGCTACTGATGCGGGGGCGCTTTGCACGAGTTAAAAATCCAATCTCCACTGTTCTAAAAATGATTCCTTTGGAGTCGATGAATTTTTTTTTTTTTTTTTTTTTTTTTTAAATGCGTACGCCTACACAACATGCATGAAAACCTAAGCAATAATTATAAATAAATTATAAATAGGCTGAACTTGAGGATCTGGCAGACGCCAAGGAGAAAGAGAGGGTTTGTTCCTTCTTCTTTTATTTATTTATATTTTCATATTTACATTTAGGTCTGTATGATACAGAGATTACGGTGAACATGCGGACCTCATTTATCCCCATCAAAAGAGCATAGTCATTTGAACCTCTTAACTGCCAGTTGACGGAGACTGTTCCTCTGCAGTTTTCCTTGATTTAATGCCAGAGTCCGATCCGTCCAAAGGGACGTGGATTGAAAGTGGTGTCAGCAAGAGGCATAGATCCTCATGAGCCCCCGCAGTTGCGGGGGCTCACGAGGAGCTATGTCTCTTGCAGTTGGATCCTATTCGCTTTTTTTCTTCGGCAGTCAAGGACTTAAACCATCTGATTTATCGAGTTCACTTCGAACCCAGGATCATTGACTCGCGTAGCAGCAAACACCTTGAAGCAACAATAAGAACCTACACACGAGAAACGGTGGGTGGGTGGGTAAGGGTGTAGTCGTCAACGGAAACTTCTATTGTCTCTACTGGGTGAGAAAAACAAATATACACCGAGACAGAGGGGCACCAAAGAAGAGATACAAAGACGGTCTCAAGAAGTCACTTAGTGCCTGCCAAATCGACCACCGCCAGTGGTCTTCGCTTGCTGCGGACCGTGACACCTGGCGCTCCACCATTCACAAGGCAGCCGTCTCCTTTGAGGACTCTCGCAGAGCTAACCTTTAAGGACAAGCGGCTCAGAAGAAAAAACAGAGTTGTCGTAACTCAGAACCCTGACCAGACCTTCCCCCTGCAGCCACTGCGGTCGAACCTGCCTGTCCCGGATTGGCCTCCGCAGCCACGAAAATGCCTGCAGACGACGTGGGCAAGCCCTATAGAATCTTCGTTCGCGAAGTCAAGCCAAGAGAGTATATATATACGCCAGCAAGAGGCGTTCATGCGCTGGGGGATCTATGTTTGTTGCTGCTGGAATAGTCTAAGCGTATATGTATAGGCTCTATGGCCTAAGTACGGATCTCGCCACCTTTGCTGAATGATGTACAGACGTTTAGAAAGAACACCAAAATGGCCTCCGTAGCCTAAAAAATACAGATATAAGTGAAAGCAGGAGGTATGTATATATCAGTATGAACCCCAAACGGTTCGTGGCCATATGAAGATATGTGCCTCGCGCAGACGCACCGAATTAATCTACTGAATGATATTCAAGACGCGTGACCTTATTTCAGCAGTCAGAGAGGATCCTCTCTCTCCCTCTCTCTCCTCTCTCCGTTAGAACACCCCTTGATAATACCCTGTGCTTCAAGGGCATTTGCATATAAGACACAAACAAGAGGCATAGTTCCTCATAAGCCACCGCGGACTGCGGGGGCACATGAGGATCTATGCCTCTTGCAGACGGTCGACACTGGAGTGCTCGCGCAGCACAGAACCACGAACCGCAGTGTGACCGCAGACGTACGCCTGGCGAATTCTTAACTGTACGGTTTCACGTGTGCAATCCAACGACAAAAATTAATGTGAGGTTGGATAGCAGCGGCGCCTACAGTAGATCGGTTCTTAGAGGGTGCTAGATTTCGACCCGGCTTAACCTGTTTAACCCCAGGAGCGCATTTCTCAAATTTTGGAGGTGTCACTAATAACTGTGTACCAGCTGCAGGAGATGCATCGACCATGATAGTTTAAGGGTAGTACCAGATTAGATTGGCGTCATCAGGCGCCAAGCTAATCTGGCACTACCCTTGAATTATCATGGTCGATCCATCTCCTGCTCTGGTACATTGGGGCTAAATCAATGTGCTGGTAAGAGGTAATAATGAAACCGTATCATACATAAACAGATATACTTACTGCAAAGAGAAACGTTTTGCTGCTGCACATTCCCTTCAAACACACTTGTATCCACAATCAAAAGAACATGCTGTTGATGGTATTTGTGATCTTTGTTCTTGAAACATTGGTCTTGAAACGGGTTGTTGATGTTCAGCATCTGATTTGTGTGTTGGCCTGGCCTCAGTTGCATGAGTGAAATTAAGTCCTACCTAAGCCACTTAGCAAGGTGCTCCCCTATAGTGGAGCACCTTGATAAGTGGCTTGCGGAGGACTAAGCTAATTCAAGCAAATGGCCCTGGTTCCAAGCCTTAAGGTCTAAAGTTACAAACCTGCACATATTTAACTCATTCGAGACGTGCCGCCTCCAGATACGCGGCTTATGTCTTGAATGAGTTAATCAAACTATTTTACACATTACGTTTTCACAACAGCCCGTGTGTGGATTGATTCACATGTACAGTATCCGTGGCTATAAGAACTCAACAGACGCTCGCTACCAGAGTCTGAGAGAGCGAGAGAGGTTTTGGCCAATGCCAGAGCACCGGATGTGCGGAGTCCCAGTGTATGGCATGGTGGGAAGCAGACCTACTTAGCACCAGTGCCAATGGCCCCTCGCCCAAACCTCGGCAATTAAGGTAAGAAAGTTTCGTTTCGTCCAAAGTTTCCAAAGTCATCATCGTGCCTAGCAGAGTGTGTGTTGTTGCGACGGTTTTCGTTTCAGAGCTCTCAATCTTTGGGATCCAAGAGATAAATTTAGGGTCGGGCAGAGGGGCGTACCGTAAACGAGGGCACAGGAAGCAGGGAGTTCCGCTGGCATGGGAGAACAACTGGCACACAGACTACACACTCCTGCTGTGAAAATCACCCGTCTGTAAGAGGCACAGACCGTCATGAGCCGCTCATAGACTCAGCAGGGGGTATTGATTCCTCTGAGCTTCGGCAGCCTTCGGGGCTCGGGGGGGGGGGGGGGGGGATCTGTACCCCCCTTTATATTTGGGTTTACTTGGGCGGAGGGAACACACTCATCTGTAATGTACGTGTACGTATGGGGCTGTATGCTGCTTGCCACGCTACGTGTTGTCTGATTTTCTTTTAGGAGGCGTTAGCCTGTAATAATTATACAGTACCCCAGCTAGCCCCATCAATCTGCACAACGCGAAGTTTCTCGCGAACCTTTTTCTTTTGCGTCTGCAAGAAGCATACATTTTCATAATCCTCTGTAAGGGCAAGGGCTTACTTAGTTTAATCTATCAGTTCTTTTACATAGTTTAACTCATTCAACCCCGATATACCACAGCAAGACATGGATCGAGCACGATAGTTTAAGGGTGGTGCCAGAATAGCTTGGCGCCTATAGGAAATATCATGCTCGATCTGTCTCTAAGTTGTAATACAGTCCTTCAGAGGGCAACTCATTTCAAAATCTGGGGATTTCGGTCCTGGGGTAGAATGTGTTAATCTATCAGTTTTTCTTACAGTATGCAGTACACCTCAAGCTGAGGAAATGAATGGGGGCAGAAGTGTATACTGTACACAGGGTGGTTCGAAGTGGAGGGGTGAGGGTTCCCCCTGACACGGTTACGCCTTCGTGGTTCCGTTATAAATCAGTGTGGAAGCTGAGCGGGAGGGCCTGCTCCAAGTTAAACACAACCTAGTACACACAAGGTCTTCGGGCCGATGTCGACCGTGGTCGGCCCGCGCAACACGTCTAACGTCGGCCCGAGGAACTTGTCTTTGCTGGGACTCCTGCCCATCAGCTGACAAGACCATCAGCGAATTCAGGGGAAAGGCTCTGACAATGGAGATATTGTTGACTCCGGGGTAAATTTAGCTGCATACTTGCAGATATCTTTGTATTTGATGCCGTGCCAACTCTCAACGCCATTTTTGTTTCCAGGTCACGAAAATGGTTCCGTGAAGAGGCCTTCGCGAGCCGCCGACATTCCGCCACTAGTCATCGCTTGTCCTGGATAACTTGAAAATCAGTCGGTGGAACGCCAGGATTAAGTCGTGCAATAGCAGCAACAGACTGTGTAACGAATGGTGTGCGGAACATATGTGCATGTGTCATCTCAGTGAATCTAAACACCACATCATTTCCGGGAGACAGACACTGTTTCGGCTGGATGTTGGTTTACAGATGACTGTTCGGAAACAGAATCTGTGAGTGTGTTTGGTTCTGCATAATTCTTTGGATGTGGATATAAACAATGTGGCGTGATCTGGTGGACGAAATGGAACCTTGAATATTGCTAACAACACACTTCTTCATTATCACACTCACTGACTTAAATAGAGCTCATTTCAGATGGAGTAAACCTTCAATACCGTGCAGCATACAAATGTTCGGAAGCAGTGTATGGAGAGAGAAGCGGTAGCTAGTGAGACTGTGGCAATGGCTCTGTGAGTACAGCACCCTCTTATTAGATTGGTGCAAAGTGTTTACAGGTGTGAGCGACCTTTTTAAAGGTTTTACGGACTCCCTTGCTGCCGGCACGAAAGTGTGCACGTGCGCTGGGGAAAACTGACGAGTGAGGAGCGGTGCTAATGTTTTATTGAGACGTGTGCTACCATGTGTGTGTGGATCGGTACCAGGTAGACAGTCTGCATGCCTGAACACTTCCACTGACACAGGTCTGATCTGATACGCGAAATTCAGCTTTCTGGATACTGTTACACTGTCCCTCAAACACTGTGTTTGGATACGAGTTCATTTTTTTTAGTGGTGTAAGTTTCGTTTTGTGTTATATTCAATATCGGCAGATCGTGTGTAGGTTCTGTTTGATTTTTTGGCGCTTGTGAGTTATGTGCGACTATACTGCGTGACACCGATATTTAATCAGAATTACTGTGTGCGCTTCTTGGGGTCTTTAAATATGATATAAAACCTTATGTGCTATGCTTCTTGTGACCAGCAGTGAGCAATGTGTATTTCTGTGTGACACAGACGCTGGAACTGGGAAGGAAATGCACAATATGCGACTCTGTCATCTGCATACATGAAGAAGAAATGATTATTTATCAAAGTAGTTTACACTGTATTTCTGAATGTTATCGCGGGCTTCTCCTGTGTGTGAGTGGGAAAAGATCTTATTTCCTCATTATTGTGTTAATCTAACTGCAGTGTACACTTTTGTAAAGGAGCGCTATCGGATGGAGTCCATTGCAATAGTTGTGCCGTCTCCATTTTGACGGCAACTCTGTATTCTTTACCCGCTGTCTTTATGGATGTCTGTGTTCTCGATGCAAATACAGACGGAGGTAGTACGAGACAGGCAATATTGTGAAGGCATGCAAACTGTTTTTGAACCTGTGAAAATGGCTTTCCTGCATACAATATCATTGTGCAAAAAAACTGTAGGAGAGACGGCACTTGAGTGAGATCGGTAAAAAGAGGCGTATGTTGAGAGGGTGCACGAGATTGTTTGTGATTAATGTGAAAGTTGTGAGGGAGACTTTTCTCCACTGTTGCCGATCGCTATGCGTGTAGTCACCGGGAGGCAGCGAGACAGCGAGTGTTTCTGGCGGTGAGCGTGTCGTGCTATGTGCCAGGTGGCCGCCTGCTACAGAAGACCTCGTGGTGCAGAGCGTCAGTCACGGTGTGCTGCTGTGGCGCCCTGAGCTTTCTCCGGCTTGGCGGGAACCGCAAGGATCGCCCCCTATGCCACGTGTGTGCTGGGGCGGACAGGCCGGGGAAGGCGGGCGCCAGGGTGGAGTGGGTCACCGCCGCTCCAACCCCCACCCCCACCCATACCCCCACCCACACCCCTGCGCATACCCCTACCCACACGTCTAGCGGCAGAATGCACAAGACGTCCATGCGGACCACAGCGGGCAGTGTGGGGGGCGGAGGCGTGACGGTGCTCAGGCCCCCCAAACCGCCGTGCTGGCGTGATTTTGTTACTCAAGACCCTCGCCGCGACCACCCCGCCTCCTCCTCCTTCGCCTCTGCCGACGTCCGGGGTGCATCGGGGGCAGGTGAGCGCGACTACGCACCCGGGGGTGGGGGAGTGATGGGCGGTGAAGCGACAGACGGTCACCCGGAGCGAGGTCGCGCGCCCTACCAGTCAGGAGGCGGGTCCAGGCCTGGGAGAGCCGGCAAGCGGGTCCGTGCCCGCATCCACCGCACGCGCTCCGAACATCTGATTGACGTGGAAGACTTACCGGAGGGCGAGCTGACCGTCAGTCTGGCCGACACCCGTCCCCACGAACTTCGTCTCCGTGCCCGCCCCGCTGCCGACCTGGACGAGCGCCTGTACGTGGAGGAGAATAACCGGCGGTGTCAGAGCTGGCTAGCCAGTATCGAGGCCGCGGAACCGCTGGATGACATCGGCTACACGGAGGGCCGGGAGGGGAGCGGGGTGGGGCTGGAGGCGGTGGACGTGGAGGTGCCGGAAGAGACGTTCGCGTGGAAGGAGGACGGGGAGGGGGAGCACCTACAGCCGCCCTTTAACACCAGCGCCTCTAGTTCTGACAGTGAGGGCCTCATACAGCAGGTCATCACGGCCGCCGGGTACGACCCTTCTGGGGACGACAGCGGGGACGACAACGACGGTGATAAGGCAAAAGACTCACGAAGACACAGTTCCAAAATTCCTACCAGCCGTGGTGGATCTGGTGGTGGGGATGGAGGTGGCGGAAGCAGCTCAGGTGGCGGTGGACGAAGAGGGGTTGGGGGAGGTCTCAGAGCGACCACCTCCCAAATGAACGTCCACAGAAGACTGTCCAGCAAGCACATTATTGACATCCCGGAGCACGGGTTGGAATGACCCCACAGGAGGTCTCTTTCTAGGAAACCATCGCTCTGTGTCTTTCACTTCCATCGCCAATCACGTGCGTTAGCTCGATCATGACAATGCTAAGGTAATCTCTAATCAGCTTGGCTCCCGAGTCCATTGGCATGAGCGAGCTTAATCCATTACATCATGAGACTGATTTTGTAAGATGTGCTTATTGACCTATGAAGGCTACGTTACAGATTAGGAGATAGATCAACTGTTTTAGTTCAAGGGTGGTGCCAGAATAGCTTGGCACCTCAGGCGCCAAGCTATTCTGGCACCAACTTTGAACTATCAGTCAAACCTATTTCATACAATGGGTTATCAGGATGAAAAGAGTTAAATCCTGCGCAAGCCACGGAGCAGAGTGCTCCGTTATAGTGGCTTGCATAGGATTTAAGCTCGCTCATGCAACAGCGGCCTGGTGAGAAGCGAAGCCTAATTTGCCTACCGTGATCGATACTTTTGGGGATATATGTCTCTGTTTGGCACCGATTGTGAAAAGTGAGCCGTAAGTGAGTTGCAAGACAGTCTAAGTATTACGCTGACCACTTATTACCGCTGTATCGGTTAACCGTTTGGCTGTCGGTAGCGCTTTTTGTCGCGATGATTCCTACATGTCGGAAGCGCTTTTTTTAATTTTTTTTTTTTTTTTGTCGCGGTGACCTGCAGGAATCGTTCTCGACAGAAAGCGCTACCGACAGCTGAAGGGTAGACAGGTGGCTCTTGCGCGGTGAGCAAAAGGTCCTCAGGCCGAATTTGGCCATAGTTGGCCTGCGCAGGACGGCCGGTCGGGCGCGCGCAGAGCAACTAAGGCTGACTTCGGCCCGCGAACATTTTGCATCCTGGGTGGTTTCTTTCATGAGTACAGTGTAACACCAGGCCACAGCTCCGCGAATAACATAGTCCAACTTTATATGGTTGCCAAGTATCGCGTCACACCGAGGCCGGCTGACCGGCAATTTTGAAATGTGAACCATTGGATTTGGAAGTGAAAGAGGCACCCCAATGCGCAAAAGGCCATCGGGTCGACGTCGGCCCGATGGCCTTTTGCGCATTGGGATAGCGCGAACATGTGTAGATAAGTATTTCCAAAAGCGAGCAGTTGTGGATGGATACCTCGCGGTGCACTACGTGATCAGCGTTTGAAAGCAAAACATGATTCTGAAGATTCTCGCAGGTCGTCTCCGATGTGTAGTGATGCATCTTGATGTTCTCAGCAAAGCGTTTTCATACGAGTTTGTTTGTGCAGTAAATCCACCCCGAGCGATTTTAACGTGTGCTGTTTGAGAGAACGTGTTGGTAAAATAGTGTTTTAGCTATTTGATTACTCAGTGACAATGTTTCCATCCACAGTTTTGTCTTAACCCTTTGGCTGTTGCTATCGCTATTTTTAGGAAGTGAATCCTGCAGCTCAAAGGGTTACCGCAAGTGCGTTGGAAGTGTGAAGATCATTTCAACGTGCATCTGATTCCATCGCGGAACCCAGTCAGTCTTTTTTCAGATGGGATCTAGATCAAATTATGTGCAGTGTGTAATTTCTCCATGCTAACAGTGAAAGCGTTATATCCGACGTAAAACCATTTAACCCCGACGCCCTACAGCAGATGGTGGATCGACCACGATAATTCAAGGGTAATGCCAGATTAGTTTGGCGCCTTCAGGCGCCAAGCTAATCTGGCGCTGCCCTTGAAATATAATGGTCGACCCATTTCCTGGACCTGCTACGTAACTGTTAAGTGAACGTATAAAATTTGGGAAATGCAGCCTTGGGATTAAATAACTTTGGATGTCGAGGTGATTCTTGAAAGCCCTACGACAGCCAAAGGGTTAAAAACTAGATGTGCTTCAGTCATCCTGGAGAGTATCATAATTCGGTGCTTTGTGATTTGTATGGTCAATGCTGCTGCTGAGGTCACCAAGAAACGACTGGGTTTATGACAGACAGCAAGTCCAACGAGAAAACAATGTACGTCACGTCATCACCACCGACTGAAGGCGCCCGTCATGTGCGCGCATGACGTAATACGGTACTGCGGGTTTTCTGCGAGTGCGCGCTTTTTTGTTGCGCGCACTGTTAATAAAAAATAAGGTATTACGTCAAAGGGCCTTTAACTGGCGCGTCTGCCGGAGGCCTGGGTGTGATTTTTAAGCGGTAAAATTGAATATACCGATGCCATTGCTTGAAAATCCCGTCTGGTAAAAGGTGTATTTTGGAAGGCAGAGAGATGTTGGAAACACGGTGAGAAAGAGCAATAACGTCTGTTCGAGTGATACAGGCCTTACCCTGTGAGCAAACGGTCCTCAAGCCCAAGTGGACGCAAATCGGCCCGCGCACAGCGGGCCAATTGCGGCCGACGTCGGCTCGATGACCTTTTGTTCACTGGTTCCACGAAGACTTGCTGCAAATGTGAGATTTTATATTTATTGTTTTCTGTCTTATACGCATAACCAGTTCACAAAAAGCACCAGGGAGGTTGAGTATTCGATACCTCAAAGATGCATCTCGCATGGGTGGCCCTAAAAGCAAAGGTCCTCGGGCCGACGTCCGCCGCAGGGGGCCCGCGCACGACAGTGCGCGGACCCATTGCGGCCGACGTCAGCCTCCGGGTCCTTTGCTGACTGGGGTGTCCTACGCATGATGCCAAGGTCTCTTCTCACAGAGGGCATTTTTTCGCACCTGCCGATGTCGATCGCTGAAAATTTATAACAATACTCTATGCAAAATTCTCTCACTCACAGCGGGGTTTTCTCACCAAATCTGACCGCAGTATACATCTTTTCATCACGTATTGCATAATATAGTGTTTGATGGCTTGACAATTAACAACATGATATAAAAAACCCAACAACACTGAGAGTGATGAATTTAGAGATCAGGATGTTTGCTTTATGTTTATTATGAAACGAGGTGTACATTTTGTGTTCATTTTTCCTACTACAGGGAGTGTGAAAAGTTGGAAGTGTGTAGTGTCTCTCTGGTCTCATGTCTGTCTCCGTCTAGCTGTATTTACTATTTTCCAGTCAGTGCGTGCTGACATGCAAGTCAGCCCGCTCAGTCGTGCGAGCACAGTCCTAATACTCTCGCTACAATAGTAGAGGGAATATTAACCCCTTGGCTACCGGTAGCGTGCTTGGTCCAGGCGATTCCTGCAGGAATCACCTCGACCAAACACGCTGCCGACACACACAAAAGGGTTACACTGCGCGCGCGCGAGCGGGATGACTGACATATCAGCACGTATTCAGGTGCCTTTACTGCTCTTCTAGTCGGTCCCTCATGCAGCCTCTTCCATTTGAAGAGATATAGATTCACATGAGTTCCTGCAGTCGCAGGAGAATCGATGTCTTGCTGGCTGATATCGGCTCGATCCGTGCCTCAATTTGAAGATGTTATATGGAGTATTACACTCTCTCTCTCTCTCTCTCTCTCTCTCTCTCTCTCTCTCTCTCTCTCTCTCTCTCTCTCTCTCTCTCTCTCTCTCTCTCTCTCTCTCTCTGTAGTGTATGACCTTTGATGTATGTCGCTCATGTGTGCTAAAGAAAAACAAACCAACAAGCATAACTGACGTTTTATTTGTAAATAAGGCAAGGTATGTGCCATGTTGTATGTGTTCAATGTGTTCGTGTTACGATTAGATATTTTTATTAGACGTACATTTTGATAACTGGTTGTGAGGCAACTGGTCTGGTTGAATCCAGACTAAACGATGACTGCTAAGACTGTACGATGCAAAGGAATATCCAAAAAAGAAAGATACACGCACAGAAAGTCAATCTGCCTACAACACAGTTGATTACATTTTCGGGGTTCGCCGCACTAAGTACCAAGATAAGGACAAGTAGTTCGTTTCTGTCTGTGCATATATTTTGAAAGAAGATTTTCTGAGAATGGAATAAATTATGTTGTACGTGCCCTTTCTAAGTATATCTTTTTCCTTTTTGTTGAACATTCCTTTGCTATTGACCTTATTGGAAACATGTTCGAGAACTGGGTGAACATTTTCGTTTCTCATTACATCCTGAGGATACAATTATCATTTAAAAAAATAAAATAAAATAAATATCCCGTGAGGTCTACGTCACACTTCAGGAGAAAGATGGACCATAATAGATCAAGGGTGGTGTCGGAATAGCTTGGCGCCTATAGGCGCCAAGCTATTCTGACATCACCCTTGAACTATCATGGTCCATCTACGTACTGTCGTAGCGTGTCAGGTCTTTATGGGTTAATTGTTTTAAATAATACTTAGTCACTCAAAGCATATTTCTAGCTATGTTACTGTGAAGAGAAATTTTCAGTATGTTTAGTTTGATACTGCAACTTTCAGTTATATTGTTTCTATATAGGTCCATGTTGCTTTCGCTGCAGCGAGCAATATGAAAACAAAATATGTTGAGTCGTTCTAATATCAGACCACATTGAACCCTTACCTTTATAATACCGCTTATGTTGCTGGTTCCTGCTGTAAAATTCACACTGCCACTTGGGACATGGATACCACGTTGATCATATTCAAATTGTGTCAGTCAATAAATAGACCTCCGCCAATAAAAGTTAGGTAATCAAGCAATGTCACCGGAACTAAGAGGCCTCAGTCAATCAAACTTAGGTAATCAGGCAAGATCACCGGTAATGTTACAAACTGGACCACAACACAAACCAGTTAGATATGCAATATTCATTTACCTGCTTTCCACATGAGTAGTACGTTAATTGTTCTACTTTTCGCCGTAATTTCTTGAGGTAGTCTGCCACACAAAAGGAAGGAAAGAACGGACCATTTTTTAGAACCCGTGCCATTTTCTAGGTGTTTCAGTCTTGTTTTTTTCGTTGTGCTGCAAGGCGTTGATTCGAGTGAGAGAAAAAAAAAACTCAACATTTTCTGAGATTTTCAGGCAGCCTGGGTACGTTTTTGTGTATTTTACATTTGAAACACGTGATTTGTGAGTCAACAAGAGTCTCTATCAGAGACAAGTCTATTTAGGTCGCCTGAATCAGCAACATAATTCTGGAACTATTTATAGTAAAAACCACTTAAATCTTAAATTCATTATACATAGGAGATTAAGTAAAACCCCAGTGGTTTCATGACTCAGGTAATACTAGTACTTAGCACTCTCACTGCCAAAAAAAAAAACCCACCACCCATCTGTCCAGAGGTATTGATCCACATCAGCCTCCGCAGTTGCGGGGGCTCATGAGGATCTATGCATCTTGCTGAAAACACTTTTTATCCATGTGCCTTTGAAGGCTGGGGATCTTTGTCGTTGAATTGGCAATGATTTAAAAAACACAATCAGCGTCAAATGGCAGTAGGGGGTTATCACAGACCACTACATAGTCATAAAATAAATAGACGATTTTTGGAAGTCAGAAGTAGGTCAAGATTGCACGCGTTTCGACGAAAACAGTGAATTAAAAGCCCGGACAAACATGCGATATACTTCTGATTTCCAAACTAAACAAGTGTACCTGGTTTTCTCACCTATTCGCAATTTACATGTCATATTCTTTGTCGTTTTTTTCCACGTGCTGTTTTATATTTAAAAAAAAAAACAGGCATGGGTCAAAAAACGCGTTTTGATGTTGCTGTACACTGATTTTTCTTAAAATCCATAAAGATGCAAAGAAATACTTAGAAAGAAACACGCTTAGAAGAAACAAATACAACGCGGTTCCTGCTCTTTCCTTACAAAAAAAGAATGGCAGGCTGCATGTAGTGCATTTCTATGGGCGCCGAGCTATTCTGGCACCACCCTTGAATCATCATGCTCGATCCATGTCTTACTGTGGTGTGTCGGGGCTGAATGAGTTAATACAACAAATACAGCACAGTTTATTCAATGTTCCGGCAAACACCTGAACATTCGATAAACTGTTGTAGCTGGCTTCTCTGATTTAGCGTGCTTCTGTCTTTGTTGGGCATTTTATTACACGAAAACGCGTTTTTCGACCTACGCCTGTGTGGATTTGTGACAATTTATGTAAATACAATTGCTGGATAAAAGATGAATGTCGTTAGTACCGGGGGAAAATGTGCCTGGGCGGTTGACTGATCTGGTGGAATATGAGACTTTGTTGCTGGTGAAAATTGCCTCTCATGTTCTTCTTGTCTACACTTCATTAACCCCTTCCCTGCTACTAGACGCATATTTTGTCTCTGAAGTCTGTGTACACTCAAAGACAAAAAATCACAACAGTCCAAGGGACGTGGAAGCAAATGGGTCTTAGCAAGAGGCATAGATCATGAGCCCCCGCTATCGCGAGGGCTCATGAGGATCTATATCTTTTGCATGCACAGTTGGATCGTGTGCGCACTTCGTCGGCAGAGAAGGGGTTAATGTCATGAACAAACGTGATAAAATACGGTAGTGTCTCTCTCGTATGCGATGGGAAGAAAATGTATAGAAAATAAATTTATGGAATTTGTTTTGCTGTTTGAAAACGTTTTGTTGAAATGACTACAACATAGCTGTATGCTGCTCGGTGATTTTTTATTTATTTATTTATTTTTACCGTACTACCTGGAGCTACACGGTCCATAAACCTATTATCACAGACCAGCCTACATTATAATTAATAGTAATGCTGTTTTTCTATGATTTTTGTGTGTGTTGCAGTTCATACTCTTATGTTTTCACGTTCATCCATCAAATATTGCACTATATTGAGCAGCATTTTGCTTGATATAGTGCCGATAACAGGCAGATGTGATTATGAGACCCAAATCAAAATGTCCGAGTCGTAAGACGAGGACATTTGATTCGGGTCAAGTAATCACATCTGTCTGTTTATCGGCACTATATCAAGCAAAATGTTGCTCAATATAATGTATGTACCCAGTCCAAAACAAACCTTTACCAGAGTCCTTCTGTTTACCGCCATTGGTACTGAAGTGGTCAATTTCACTGTATGTGGACATGAGACTTCCCAGTTTGACGCTACTTACCGAAGTGTACTCAGCGCAAATCCACCTAGGCGTACATCTTACTTACGCCTGTCACCCCTACCCGGGTATAGGCCGTCGACGAGAGACCTCCAGCAACTCCTGTCCTGTGCTTCTCCTTCGATTCTACTCCAGGTGGTTCCCAGTCTCTTGATGTCTGCTTGGAGGTCTCGACGCCAGGAGTTTCTCGGCCTACCTCTTTTCCTCTTTCCCTGGGGGTTCCATGACAATGCCTGCCTAGTGATACTGGAAGCTGGCTTTCTCAGACTGTGACCGATCCATCCCCATCTTCTTCGCCCAATTTCATTCTCTGCTGTTATCTGCTCTGTTCTCTCCCAGAGTCTGACGTTGCTGATCTTCTCTGGCCAGTGGATTTTCAAAATTCTTCTAAGGCAACTAATCTCCAAGTCTCTGCTCCATATAGGAGAACTGCTTTTACATTGGAGTTGAAAATCCGGACTTTGGTGTGTTGTGACAGCTCTCTGGAGCTCCACACTTTTTTCAACTGGAGAAAGGCTGCTCTGGCTTTACCCATTCGTGCTCTGACATCTGCATCAGTGCCGCCTTTTTTTTTGTCTATGATGCTACCGAGATAGGTGAAGGACTCCACCTCCTCCAACGGGGTGCCAGCAAGCAAGACTGGTTCTTCCCTGGTTGCGTTCAGCCTCATTGTCTTTGTTTTCTGTTTGTGAATGGTGAGGCCCACTTGGGACGAGATGTCAGCAAGCCTCGTGGTCTTGTCCTGCATTTGTTGATGAGTGTGGGACAGTAATGCCAAGTCATCTGCAAAATCGAGGTCGTCAAGCTGTGTCCACAGTGTCCACTGTATTCCACTTCGTCTGTGCTCTGTGGTCATCTTCATGACCCAGTCTATGGCCAGTAGGAAGAGGAACGAAGACAGCAGACACCCCTGCCTGACACCGGTTCTGACCTGGAGCTCCCTGGTGAACTGCTCTTCGTGGATCACGCGACATGTCATGCCATCGTAGCTGCTCTTGATCAGGCGGACGAGCTTTGTGGGTACACCGTAGTGTCGTAGGAGTTTCCACAGAGTCTCTCGGTCCACACTGTCAAATGCTTTCTCATAATCCACAAAGTTGACGTACAGCGGGGAGCTCCACTCCAGAGACTGTTCCACGATGATGCGGAGAGTGGCGATCTGGTCTGTACATGATCGGTTCTTCCTGAATCCTGCTTGCTGGTCTCTCAGCTGGGGGTCAACGGAGCTCTTCATTCTCTCCAGGATGATCCTGTTGAAGACCTTTCCTGGTACTGACAGCAAGGTGATTCCTCTGTAGTTGGAACACTTGCTGAGGTCGCCTTTCTTGGGAAGCTTGATTAGGTACCTCTCCTTCCAGTCAGCCGGCATCACCTCCTCTTCCCAGATCTTTCCAAACAGTGGGTACAGCATCTCCACTGTTGTCTCTAGGTCTGCTTTCAGAGACTCCGCTGGGATGCCATCTGGGCCTGCTGCTTTGCCGTTCTTCAAGAATGCCACTGCTCTTCTGATCTCTTCTCGGCTGGGTCTGTCACAGCTGATGGGTAGGTCGGTCTCTGCCGGCTGGATGTCTGGGGGGTCGGGTGGGCTAGGTCTGTTCAGTAACTCTTCAAAATACTCGGCCCATCTGTCGAGTTGGTCTGCTCTGTCTGCAATAGGCTTGCCTTCTTTGTCTTTTACTGGTCTTTCTGTATGGCCATACTTGCCTGACAATCTTCTGGTAATGTCGTAGAGCTGTTTCATGTTGCCGCTGCCTGCTGCCTTTTCTGCCTCTGCTGCCAGGCTGTCTGTGTAGGCCATCTTGTCTGCCCTGATACTACTCTTCACCTCGCGGTTGGCTTCCGAGTATTCCCCCTGTGCCCTTACTTTGGCTGCTCTCGTGCGACTGTTGTTGACAGCTGCTTTCTTCTGCTTCCTCACTTCTATCTTCTTCAAGGTCTGTGCCGACAGCCAGTCCTTGTGATGGTGTTTCCTGAACCCTACAGTGTCTTTGCAGGTTGAGTTCAGCGCCTCTCTAACTGCCTTCCACTGCTGCTCTGTGGTGACCGCCTCCTCTTCATTTACTAGCTCCTGTAGCGCTTGAAACCGGTTGGACAGCACCAGTTTGAACTCTTCTCTAACTCCAGTTTCTCTCAGGAGGCCTACATTATAGCGCTGTCTTCTTGTTGTCTCTGTGCGGCTTTTCTTTAGCTTGAGCTTCATTCTTAAGGTAAGCAGATGGTGGTCGGAGGCGATATCTGCTCCCCTCCTCACTCAAACATCTTGAAGGGATGTTCTAAATTTCTTGCTAATGCAGATATGGTCTTTTTGGTTCTCTGTTGTATGGTCAGGTTAGACCCAAGTTGCTGTGTGTATTCTTCTGTGTGGGAAGATGCTGCCTCCAATGACAAGTCGGTTTAGAGCACAAAAGTCTACAAACCTCTCCCCGTTCTCACTCATCTCCGAGCCTAGCCCTGTCTCCCCATCACCTCTTCGTATCCGGTGTTGTCCTCCCCTATTTTGGCATTAAAATCGCCCATGACGATGGTGATGTCTCGCTCCGCACATTTGTCCAAGGCACTCTGGAGTCGGTCGTAGAACTCTTGTTTCTCTTCCTCGTCACTGTCATTAGTGGGCGCATAACACTGGATGACGTTCAGCTTGATCTTTTTCTTGGTTCTAAAGGCTGCTGTGATAATTCTTGGCCCAAGAGGTTCCCAGCCCATCAGCGCTCTCTGTGCCACTGGTGACAGCATGAATGCTACACCTTCTGTATGGGGGGCATTCTCCTCTTCATGACCTGAATACAGAATCATCTCCCCACTTAACAGCCTTTTCTGGCCAGACTGCGTCCATCTGGCTTCACTGATACCTAGCAGGGAAAGGTTGTACTTTTGCATTTCCGCTGCTACCTGGGCGGCCTTGCCGCTCTGGTACATGGTCTTGACGTTCCATGTGCCCATGGTTGTATCCCTGGATAGAGAGAGGCGGCTCGGTCCTGTGGCTTCCGAAGACTTCCGGCTTTCACCACAGGACGTCATAAGTCTTCTGGTAGAAGAACCTTCCTCCTCCAGGAAAGGAATTACTGTTAGTCTTTTCGTCGGCGTTTTTGTAGCTATTTCCTTTTTTGCAGGGTGGGGAAGCTACCCCCACGCCCAACCCCCTTACTAGGAGGACCAGGGGTTTTCTGTCGGGGTCACCTTCCCTTAGACCATGTTGGTTCACGGCACCTTATTTCATTCGGTGCACCCCTCTCACGAGGGACCCCCTATCCACCACCCAGGGGACGCGCCTCAACGCCATATGGTCCCAGCGCGAGGAGGCGTACATCTACCGAGTGCAAATGTGTTTCTCTGATTTTCCATTTATTTTTAGAAATAAATAAACTCAGAGTGAATCTTCACAGCATGATTCCACCCAGCATAAATCGACAAAGGCTTGAATTTACTCAAATAAAAAATATCTCAGTGGAATAGCGTCAGCACACATTTATACTGGGTAGATTTACGCCCAGGTTCACTCAAGCTGTGTAGATTTTCGCTGGATATTTTCACTTTTCTTTCTTTTTTCTTTTTTTTTTAATAGATTTGCGCTGAAACATTTACCCTTTCAGCGCCACTGAGTGGCACTGCGTGTACTACACGTACAAAACTCAGTAAATCACGTCACCACAAAACTCTTTAGCGCCACAATCTAGGGCCCGCATAGTCTGGAGTTCACGTCATTCATTTCTGAAATGTTTCAAAGGAGGTGTCGCGACGTAAATTAAGTTTACATACACATAGGCTGAAGGGAACTTTACCGTCCAACACCAAATGTATGCTTCAAACATACAGAACCCAGCAAATTTGACACTGCTGAACATGTTTCATCGCGCAAATTCCCTCTCGCACGCCTCCGATTTTGGAGAAAACAGGCGGATAAGCTGCCTTAGATGCGACCACATACATTAATAACTATGTGCATTTATGAACCTGGGTGGAACACTTAAGATGTATGTTTGTCTCTGTTCAAAGGATGACCTGTTGCGGTGTCCCCCGTACTGGACTGTCGACTGACTCAGCGCGGAGATTTCGTTTGACTGTGTAGACATCAGTGCTTTCTAAATCGTGCGTGTTGTTGAGTAAAGTCTACTTGGAATTTAAACACGGATAATGACGGAAAATGCCAGCAGATTTGTTTATTTAGTCCTTATCAAAGGTTGTCACTATCACTAGCGGACATCAGTGTCGTCTATCCCAATAATGTGGCGATTGGATTCGTGTGTTTGCTGCTGTCTATTCTCCGTTTATATAGGAAAGACATTTTGAGCGTTCGTACACACTAAGAAGTATTTTATTAATAGTGAGCATAAGGAGCTTGCTAATGTGACAGTATGAGCACATTTAGCGTTTTTGCACTGCGGACAGAGCCAAGCATGAAGACTGAATCTTTTTGGTCTGCAAGAGATTATGGGAAGGAAAGCATATCGAGCAAGTTTATGAATATTAATTTGCTTGTTATACAATATATCAGTACATGTGTCAAAGAAGGGGAAATTTTATGGAGTGGGTATTATATATGGTTAATGAATTTCTCTCTTCGAGATAATAAAGTACTCTTATCCATATATATATATATATATATATATATATATATATATATATATATATATATATATATATATATATATATATATATATATATATATATATATATATATATATATATATAAGAGTACTTTACTTTATTATCTCGAAGAGAGAAATTCATTTGTGGTACATTTATAACAAGTACTACAAACAAGACAAAGACAAATTCTAAATGAACGAAGTATACACTACAAAATCTTTACACATAGCTCTTACACATCTCACACATAAACATCTTTTATGCACTGAGCGGCACTTACACATTCACACCCACCTAGACACAATTATACATAATACTGATTGCACAGGTAAAGTGGGATAGGGGGAGGAGTTAGGTTTGGGTATGCGTGGATGTACCTAAAGATTGCTTAGAGTGATGGATTTGGGGATGAAACTGTTCTGTAGTCTGAGTGTCCTAGCTCTGTGCTGCCGCGTGCGGAGTCTGCGGCCAGAGGGAAGTCTATATATATTGCATATTCCAATATAATGGACTGAAACTTGCAGAAAAATAATACAAACACTCTGAAGTTTCATTCCATTTCATTGGATGGATCACTAAATTGTCCGCTAAACACTGCATGCATACAAATCAGCGAGATACACTGATCATGATCGCTCATTTGCTTGGTGTCATGAGAGACGCCAAGCTAGTCGGCACTATCCTCTGCCTATCATGGTCGATTCATCCTGAGGCACAATTTACTGATTTGACGTGAACTCACTAAAGGTTTATACTTTAACTCCTTCGAGTCGCGCTGCGTACATCACGAAGGAGTTAATCAGAATTAGGTCAGACACAAATTGAAACTGACAAATTAGGTGGATCGCAATTATTGGCAGTACAAGGGTCACGCACTGTCCTGGGGGATAGTGAATGAAGAGGGCCTTCCACTACACACATACATACTAATTCAAATATTTAAAGATATGTTCTTTTTCCCCTTTGGTAGTATGTAGGAAAGATATCAATGACAAGTTTCATGCATATTCGCTTTTATGTGATAACACAAACATTCTTTGTCAAATGGTCCTTACTAATCAGTTAAAACAAGTTTTAAAATAACGGTGAATATGACAAGACAGTTAAGACTGTAAGTACAAACGCGATGCACTACTCCCGTACTAACAAGAGAAGAAGCGTATGTAACTTTACAACTTGTAACAAACCTTGCAAGATTCAAGACAGATTTTCTTTAAGGTAATAAATTGCATACTTTAACCCCTTTAACCCCAATTCACAACAGGAAGAGGTGGATCGACCAATATAATTCAAGAGGAGTGCCAGATTAGCTTGGCGCCTGATGGCGCTAAGCTAATCTGGCGCTACCCTCGAATTATCGTGATCAATCTATCTCATGCGACTGGTGCATAGGCTTTAGTTGATATCTAAAAAAATTGGGAAATGTGACCTTGGGGCCAACGGTTATACATGGACCGCTTAGTTCTACGATACTTAACAGGTATAAAACTTTATCCAAGAGTTAAGAAATCTGACATTCAAGGATCAAATTATATTTATCACCGATCACATTCATTTTACAGTCTGTACATACCTGTTTGCGCTGCTCCCGTCCAAGGCAGATTGTAAGAGTCCGAAATAGCTTAGGCGACTAAGCGTCAGGGGACAGTCGGGTCGTGGGTTCGATGGAGTCCCCGTCCCGGCCCAGGCAGCTGGATTTGCAATCCAGAGAAAATGAAGGGCTTGCTCAACAGCATGTGTGTAAAAAGGTCCTGGTAAATCCAAGTGGCACAGTGGCAGTGAGCCTGAATTGATCAGCGTTCAGGTCGTACTCCACGGGCAATAAGAGTCGCCCCTTCGGGCCGTCCAGTATCAGTCCTGTGCCGTGGACCGGCGTTAAACCCCGAACTAATCAGTCAATCTCGCCAAAGGCACACTATCTATCTATTGTGTCATTTCTTTCGCCTGATTTAGGAATAACCTTTATTCCCTAGGCTCAATTTAGTGTTTGCAAAGATAATTTTAAGTACACCTATCCCTCTAATGAGCAACAAGAACGTTCTTAGGTACGAGCGCACTATAGTTCTTGTGAAATAAAGCTTGCACGTGCTGTATGCCGGAAAAAAAAAGTCGAAGGCAGTGACCCCGACATTTCCTCGTTCTGAAATGCGACTGCACGTTAATGGGACCAACTTGTGCCAGTAGAAAGAGCTACTGATTCTCGCGAGCCCCTGTGACTCACATGGATCTATGCCTTTTGCGCAAATGCGGATGGGGCTGTCTGAGGGGTGGGGGGGGGGGGGAGATTGCTAGCTCTCTGTAAATTAAAAACGTTCACCGTTTCGTCTGTACAATCCCTCACTGAACCCCTTTCTTCTGATCTGCATGAGGGCATACATTGTCAAGGGGGTCAGGAGAATTTAGCTTGTCTCAGTAAGCAAAGGTCCGCGGGCCTGTCGTGCGTGGGCCCACTGCGGCGGTCATGGGCCCGACGACGTTTTGCTACTGGGGGTTGCTGGCAGACATCGGCCTCATCTACATCTTCGGACCGTCCGCTAGGTAGCCAGGGGGGTATTCGTCTACGACTGTTCGGAGAGGAGAGAGGAAGTGAAGTCGTAGATTTTACTTGGATGATTTCCTGCAATTCGATGATGAAAATGGAGCCGATCTCTAGAGCAAAAGACATATTCTCATGAGTCCTTGCAGCCTGCAGGGGCTCAGGAGAATCTATTGCCTCTTGCAGATCGATCGGTCTGGATAGAAGACTGAGAAGGAAGCGCAGCTGTCTATGTGAAGAAAACCCCAGCGTCGGTATCAATCCGAGATCCAATGTACGGCAACCCGCGCAAGTCACAATTCATTTAGATCGCCTGGTGCTTTCTTCTGTACTGTGGAAACCTGAAAGTGTCAAAAAAATAGCTTCTTCACTTCCAGAACCGCTATGGTGAACATCTCATTAATCATTACCCAGACGTTAAGTACGAGATGCCAGTTTGAGTGGGATGGGTCATGACTTTTCATGCGCTGCGCCCGATTGTTTAACATACCGTAATATAAAACAGAATTCATACTGCTCTATACAGCCAGAACAGTATCATTATTTCTTCACGGAACATAATGTCATTTCATAACTTTTTGAAGCTTTATTCGGATCTTCAATCTTCTCCACACCGCTAATGAGTTAATTGGTAAAATGCATTGCACCAGTCTTGACGTTTTGCATACCGGCGTGGCATAATGTACAGAGCTGCATGAATCATGCACAGTAATGCTGCACAAATTTCAGTTTTTGTTACTCATCGCTGCATACACTAACTCTTATAGCATAACAATAAAGGCTTTTGAAACTATTGTAACAACCGGAGGTGAAAGAAAACGTCTGAACATTGATAGGTTTAGTCTGGAGCAGACGATCTTTGTTCCGGCGCGAAAACAATCATTTCATGGGTTCGTTTACTTCTCGAGCGAAAGACAAAAAGTGGTTTCAGCAAGAGGCATAGATCCTCGTGAGCCCCCGCAATTGCGGGGGCTCATGAGGACTGATCTACATCTCATACACTGTCTGACGAGCATTGCGTACAAGTCACAGGAGACTGGACCGACTGACGACATGGGCAACTGATGTCTGATCAGCTTGACACCGTGATCAGGGCGGCAACGCAAGCAGACACCATCCGTCAGCTGTCGTGAAACAGGCGCTGGTAGCGAAAGAGATTCAAACATCTCTGAATCACCGGAAACCTGCTTTTGCCTGCTGGCAAATTGATGTTCCTAGTCAGTTCGAAATGTCGTCTGCAAAATGGTCTGTGGCCTCGTTTTTGGATAAGCTCGGTACGAGTCTACCAACCGCAACGCACCGCAACAAACTTTGATAGCGCCTCGTATACTTGGGCATTGTGCCAGACCGTGTGTTTACTATAAACATGGACGATGCAAAAGTGATTAGAACCGGCAGTGAAACAAAAGATTCTTTTTGCTCCGTGTCTGTGATGGACCGGATTATCCACCCTGAGGCTGTTGTTTTTTTCTGACTGTAGTAAAAAGCGTACTGTAATAAAGCTATTTCTGTTGTTTTGGTTCGTAGTTTGAACGCACACAGTATGGACCCTTTCACATTTACGCTTTTCTTTTACAGCAGTTTCTAAACATTTTCACAGCAGGGACCATAATAAGCGTCTTTCTCTTTTCCTGGTCACTACACACACCTAATAATGCCATTAGAAATTTGGGCGTCAAGACTTGATTCTTTGCCACTCACAAGCGAAAACGCACACGGAAACACTTATTAACTGTATCACGAGTTAGGCTTTGCCACTGGCAAAACCTAACTCGTGGTACAATTAAAACTCTCACTACCGTTATACTATTATTGTTGATTCACATATTGCTATGGTGCCTTGGAATGTGTCAAATGCACAGTTCCTGATGACACGTTCCGCACTTCAAGGCCGGTCAATTTTCGGGTATAGATAGAACATTACAGCTCACGGACAGTGCCTATAAACTTGGCTTCCAAGTTAGTCAGATATGGCTGATCTTGATCTTGACCGGCGGTCCATCTCCGTCTTTGTACGGCGTAACACTTAGGAGGCATTTGGCGCTTACAAATGGGTTATGAGCTATGATCGTTCGAACGGAGCGGCAGTAGCAACGTTTTGTGTCACTTGAAACACTGATGCGCAACATGAGAGATTTGTAGCGGAGTTTCTTTGCAGTAAACCCATAACGTAATCGGGAGTATGCGCGTTAAACCCATAACGTACTCGTATCCCAGCAAGTTCATGCTGAACGTTTCTGTCTGCTCCGTTAGGTATTGACATTGTACTAAACCGAATCGAGTGGCACCGATAAAACCACAGTAGCGCTGATTTTACAGAAACCAGTCACGGAGACCTGTCCTGAACGGGCATCCCTTGGATTGCACATTGTAATGCAGTCACACACTGAACCTCTCCTCCCTCCCCCTCCCCCGGGTAATTTCCTCGCTTTGCGGAGAGCAGAGACGGGATTAAATTTGATGATCCGCAAAGTCTGTACAAAAGGCTGCAGGGGTTCATTAAAAGCTATACCTCTTGCACATCATGGACGGGACTGACAGGTTGGGCGGGCGTGAATATATCGTTGAGCAAAAGGTCTTCGGGCCGACGTCGGCAGCGCTTGGCCCGCGCCGCACATCCGTGCGCGGGGGCCGACCGCGGCCGACATCGACCGGCCGAGGACCTTTCTGGGAAGTGATCGCACTGAGAGCCGGAGAGAATGTGAGAAGTGTGACTACATCCAGGCAGCAGAGTA
Source organism: Semisulcospira habei (assembly GCA_036245525.1). Taxonomy (NCBI): domain Eukaryota; kingdom Metazoa; phylum Mollusca; class Gastropoda; family Semisulcospiridae; genus Semisulcospira; species Semisulcospira habei. Next base: position 214,754,705 of record BTPG01000002.1, on the reverse strand, counting down.
AAATTGTCCAGATGTCGCTTATCAAACAGAAAAGAATCGTGGGAAACGTTTCTTCGTCCTAAAACCGTAGGCAATAATAAATCGCTCACCGACGTGCGCGCGCACAACCAGACACTGGAAGATCGTCGAATGTTAGTTACCAGTATTGTGCAAGCCGGCCTTAGCTGCATGCGCGACACTGAACTTACTCTGCTGCATTTTAAAGCGCTTTGAGCATTCTGTACTGCACAAATACGTTCCTGGGGCGCACGAATCGAGGTGGGGAGGGGGGGAGAGAGAGAGAGAGGAGGGGGGTCTCATAAAGCCTCAGCGCTACTCGGCCCCTTCCAACCCCCCCCCCCCCCCCCCCGCCCCCCAACCACCCTTTTTCCCACCCGGTGCTATTTGATTTTTCGGCCATTGGACATGTGTTGGGAAGCAAGGTATGGCGTTAGAAAGCCTTTTGTGTCATGTACAAGGTCCCAAACAAAACGTTGTAAACCACCCACCCTCCTCCATCATGAGATAACTTATTCGATCCTGCGCTCTACACCGAAACTCACACAACCATCATCATCGTATACCTCAGCATGCTTATTAAAATAATTTGATCTTTATATATCATTTATATATATAATATATATATATATATTGAGACTCTGGCCGTGTCACAGACCCTCATCCAATTTCTTTTATCTGCAAGAGACTCAGGCTCACGCGCGCCCTTTAAAGTACCACTTCGCATAAATCTGAAGACACGTTTTAGCACCAGTTGTGTTTGTTATGCCTTGTCGACACACCTAATGAACTTTAACGGCAGTTTGGACACGTAGCAAAAGCACAAGCGTAATCGCACTTATTCAAGTTATTCTGCGCCGCCGTGTCAGTCTATTTTTAGCTGTTTCTCGCACTGATAGCGTTGTATTTCTAGAACGGAGTAGAGTCATTGTCAGGTTACTTGAAATAAAGACGACGTGTGCTGAACTGGATTGTCCTGTGTGTAAATGAACCATAACTAGACCTGTATTTAGCGTTTCGTAAACGTCTGTTACAGAAGTGTACCTTTGGACAGTTACGGCGGTAGTGGGCCTTTAATTTAGCATTTTATGGAATTTTTCGCCTGGGAGTGGGAAGCCCTGGAAACACCCACCCATCCCCAGATACGCCCCTGTCATCACAGAAGACCTAAAGCGTTTTGGGGTAGAAGCCAGTTTGTATCAGCAAGAGGCGATAATAGCATAAGCTAGCCGTTGCAATGGCTTTTGTTAATCTCAGTAAATCTGCCTCTTGCTTAAAGATGTGGCTGCCAGTTGGAGGAACCCACACATGACGCGCTGGCTGCGTGCCTCGATCCGCTACACGTAAATGCCTTCAAGATCGAGGGACGCAACCAGCATGTCACTAGAATTCAATGTCTGTTGTGCTAAATGTACCACTTTCTTGGTGTCACTTGGCTGGATGCACACAGTTGTCTGGTGCCAACGAATACCACCTCTCTCGGCCTTATTACACGTATCAGAGAACATAAAGTAGAGGCGATATAATACTGCTGTATCTACTCTTCTGGTTCTGGTTGCCCCCCCCCCCAAAAAAAAAAAAAAAAAAAAAAAAAAAACCGGGTCTATCTATCTATCTATCTATCTATCTATCTATCTATCTATCTATCTATCTATCTATATCCCGTAGTCTTGCCGACCGTTGGGGCGCCACTGATGACTTGGCAACCAGCTCCCTCCATTCCTCTCTGCCATTCTTAGCGTATCGCACAGCCTCAAGTTCAGTCCTGTCCACTCTGAGATATTGTCCTCCCATCTTTTCCTCTGTCTTCCTCTCCTTCGTCCTCCTTGCACAGTGCCTTGCAGGATTGTTTTGGCCAGCCCTGCTGAACGCGTGACATGCCTGTACCACTTCAGTTTGCGTTTTTTCATAATGGCTAATAGGTCTTCATAGGGCCCGATGGCTTGCCTCATTCTGCTTTCCACTTCCTCGTTGGTGATGTGATTTCTATATGAAATGCCAAGCAGCCTTCGAAAACATCTCATTTCAGTGGCTTGTGTCCTTCTTTCAAGGTCTGTTGTGAGGGTCCGTGACTCGCAGGCATACAAAAACACTGAGATGACTAAGGAGCGCATCAGTCTGACCTTGGAGCAGAGCGTGATGTTTCTGTCCTTCCATATGGTCTTCAATCTTGTCAGTGCTGTTGTTGTGTGCGCAATCCTGGACAGTATTTCTGGTTTTGATCCCTCATCTGTCACAATGGCTCCTAAGTATTTGAATTTATTAACGGTTTCCAGTTTTTGGCTTCCAATCATGACGTCAGTACCAATGCCACTGGTGTTATTTGTCATCAGTTTGGTCTTCTCTGCACTGATTTCCATCCCATACGCAATGGTAATACTGTCCAGCTTTTCCACCAGCTGAGCTAGCTCCTTCTCTGCTCCTGCAAGGCCATCAATGTCGTCCGCAAAGCGCAAGTTCGTGATTGTTCTGCCTCCAATACTGACAGTTCCTTCATGATCTTTCAGAGCGTCTGTCATGATTCTTTCCAGGAAGATGTTGAAAAGAGTAGGTAAGAGCAAGCAGCCTTGTCTGACTCCGACTGTAGTCCTAAACCAGTTCCTATTTTGCCGTTGAAGCGGACTGGGCTAGTGGCCTTGTTGTAAAGGTTTGCTATGACTTTGATCAGGTTGGCATTGATGTTGTATAGCTTCATGGTGGACCAAAGAGCTGCATGCCACACCCTGTCAAACGCTTTCTTAAAATCCACAAAGACATGATAGAGGTCTTGCTGGTGCTGGAGGTACCTCTCACATAGAACTCTCAGGTTGAAGATCTGCTCAGTTGTGCTGCGCCCTGGTCTGAAGCCTGCCTGTTCCTCAGCTATGATTTCCTCTGCCTGTGGCTTCAGCCTGTTAAGTAGGATTTTAACATGACTTTGCTTGGGTGGCATATAAGACTGATCGTGCGATAATACTGGCATTGATGTAAGTTGCCTTTTTTGGGGAGAGTTATTATAAATGATTGGGTTCATGGTGTGGGCCAATCCCTTGACTGCCAGATCTTATTGCAGATTGTTAGTAAGGCGCTTATCATGTCTTCTCCCCCTTCTTTGACTAGCTCTGCAGGGATGTTGTCTCAGTGCTCCTGCTGCCTTCCCTTTTTTCAGCGACTTCACTGCAGATTCTACTTCTTCTCGGAGGATGGGATAGTTGCCATTGTTGGTCACGGGTGGGTTGACAAATATGCCTGGGTCCCCTGTAGCTCGGTGGTTGTACAAATCTGAGCAGTACTCTGTCCATCTCAGTCTTCAGTATGTCTTGGTCCTCCGTAAGACAGTTCTCTTCACTATCTTGAATGATCGAGGAGCGTCTTTGTTTTACACTGGTCAGGTCTTTCACCAGCTGGTATGTTTTTTTGCTATTATTTTTGTTCAGATTTTCCGGGTTGTCAGGTGCAAATCGCCCTCAGCTTCTCTAGCCTCTTTCAAGGCAATCCGACTCAAGGCTTATGACGAACTTTTAGAGTAATATGCCCCCAAGAAGGAGGCCTCGTCTTCTGTTCAAGTGTTGCACGCCCGAGACAACTCGGCCCATGTCTCTTTCCATTTCAGTGCTAGCTGCAGGAGACGGCCGGAGCGTGACAGCTCATGGGAAGTGCCTAATTAGCTTTGCGCCTCTCCAACCGCCAAGCTAACCAGGCACTGCCCGTGAGCTATCATTCAATCGATTTCCTGCAACTTAGTTCTATCATACTGCGCTGAACTATTGCAGCCCGCTGTGCTAAGAGTATACAAGTCTCTTTCATGATAAGAGTTGTAACGTAATGCTTTTCTCACAGGATCCTAATTATGCAGACTAAGTTTCTTGCAGTTTAATTTGCGCCGGGTATTTCGGGGAATGGGGGTGGGGGGGGGGGGGGAGAGAGAGAGAGCGGGGAAGGGGGAGGAGGCAGTACTACTTTCAACCTAGCTGCATGTCCGGCCGAGTATGTACAATAAATAAATAAGAAATACGAAGGCCAGATAGGTTGACCCTTTTAGCCCCGAATCCTTACAGCAGGAGATGGCCCGACCACAATAATTCAAGGGTAGTGCCAGATTAGCTTGGCGCCAGAAGGCGCCAAGCTAATTTGGCACTGCCCTTGAATAATCATGGTCAATCCATCTCCTGCAACTGGTACATTAGTCCTTAGGCAACACCCCAAAATTTGAGAAATGGAACCTTGGGGGCTAACGATGTCCACTGTGGTCAGCCAAAGGCCCTTTGTAGCACCAACAGGTTAATTATGCTTCAGACGAGCAGTGAATCTCAACACATTCCAGGCGTGTCTCATCCGGATTCGCGGCATAAAGCCGCGAATCCGGATGCGACACGTCTGGAATGAGTTGACCCCTTGACGGCCGAGAACAAGTCAACACGAGCCAACGGCAAGACTACGTAACTCATGTGCACACGAGGATCTACGTCTCTTGCCGACACCACTTTGACACCATGTTCCTGGGGGCGGCAGTGGCTCTTTGGCGTTGCATTACGATAGATTTCAGAAACAAAATCTGCGTCAGCTGGAAGGGAAGAGGTCAACACTTTGGCTGTCGGGGAATCGACGCCACAAAAGCGCTACCGACAGTCAAAGGGTAAAAACATCCTGGACAGTACATATATCTTGAAGTATTCAATCAGTACCACGAATTTCCTATTTCCGCCATATTACTCGACTCGAAACTTAACCCTTTTAGCCCCAAGGTCCCATTTCTCAAATTTTGGAGGTGTTGCCTAAGGACTAGGTACCAGTCGCAGGAGATAGTTTGACCATGATAATTCAAGGGTAGTGCCAGATTAGCTCGGCGCCTGAAGGCGCCAAGCAAATCTGGCAGTACCCTTGAATTATCATGGCCAAGCCATCTCCTGCTGTAGGGATGCGGGGCTAAAAGGGTTAAACTGTGTCAATAAGCCTTACACTGTTACTCTGTTATTGATAATCTACTTTCCTCTTCTTTGTGATATAAATGGAAATGAACAGAGCACTGGTAAGTGGTAACGCACTGCAGGGGACAGAGTGCACTTTGGCACTTTTGAAAATAGCAATTTTAAGTTGTTGAAAGTTATACATCCACAGGGGCGGATGGGGGTGGGGCTGGGGGGTTTCCAGACACCCTTCTGCCGCTGACGGTGTGTGTGTGTTGATATTCGGCCAGTGAAAAACAAGGTCTGCCCTCTATGAGCCATCTGTCACGTCTCAGGTTGAATGTTCCATTTTTTTTATTAAAAGTTGTAACACCCCCCCCCCCCCCCCCCCCCGACTCAAGAGGCAACTTGAATCAGACCAATGAGATTTATTTCAGTAAAAAAAAAAAAAAAAAAAAAAAAAGAAGAAAGAAGACGGGGAGGAGCATAGTAATTGCCCTACACATTGTGCAGAACTACTCACTTAGGGCAAGTTGCACGAGTGAGTTTAGTCCTGCGCCAGCCACTAAGCTATATAGCGGAGCACCTTGCTTAATGACTGGCGCTGGACTGAGTGAGCCTAGTCCCGCGGGAGCCACTAGGCAAGGTGCTTGCTAGTACTCAAACCAAGGGGAATCACAGCGCTGGACAGACAACAGTTAGATCCCCTGCCCCCGCCTATCAGGCACCCAATCGCCAGCCCACAGAGAAATACGCAGGTATAGAATAAGACAATCATTTCCATTCCTTAAGAATGGATCAGGTCTCTTATATAACCCATGTCTTTCTCCGGAACTTAGGAAGTAGGCAGGAGAAACATACATACACAAACATGAAGGTGTGCTACTATATGTGGTCGGGTAAATACCCTGATTTCCCACAGTAGATGCACAGAACATTACACAACAATGTAACGATACAAATTTTGCCTCGAGTTATACACGATACTCACAAACCAGATAGGTGAGGCTAGCGCTGGCAGAATTGTCAGTACTCAAACCAAGGGGAATCACAGCGCTGGACAGACAACAGTTAGATCCCCTGCCCCCGCCTATCAGGCACCCAATCGCCAGCCCACAGAGAAATACGCAGGTATAGAATAAGACAATCATTTCCATTCCTTAAGAATGGATCAGGTCTCTTATATAACCCATGTCTTTCTCCGGAACTTAGGAAGTAGGCAGGAGAAACATACATACACAAACATGAAGGTGCGCTACTATATGTGGTCGGGTAAATACCCTGATTTCCCACAGTAGATGCACAGAACATTACACAACAATGTAACGATACAAATTTTGCCTCGAGTTATACACGATACTCACAAACCAGATAGGTGAGGCTAGCGCTGGCAGAATTGTCAGTACTCAAACCAAGGGGAATCACAGCGCTGGACAGACAACAGTTAGATCCCCTGCCCCCGCCTATCAGGCACCCAATCGCCAGCCCACAGAGAAATACGCAGGTATAGAATAAGACAATCATTTCCATTCCTTAAGAATGGATCAGGTCTCTTATATAACCCATGTCTTTCTCCGGAACTTAGGAAGTAGGCAGGAGAAACATACATACACAAACATGAAGGTGCGCTACTATATGTGGTCGGGTAAATATCCTGATTTCCTGATTGGGTGCCTGATAGGCGGGGGTAGGGGATCTAACTGTTGTCTGTCCAGCGCTGTGATTCCCCTTGGTTTGAGTACTGACAATTCTGCCAGCGCTAGCCTCACCTATCTGGTTTGTGAGTATCGTGTATAACTCGAGGCAAAATTTGTATCGTTACATTGTTGTGTAATGTTCTGTGCATCTACTGTGGGAAATCAGGGTATTTACCCGACCACATATAGTAGCGCACCTTCATGTTTGTGTATGTATGTTTCTCCTGCCTACTTCCTAAGTTCCGGAGAAAGACATGGGTTATATAAGAGACCTGATCCATTCTTAAGGAATGGAAATGATTGTCTTATTCTATACCTGCGTATTTCTCTGTGGGCTGGCGATTGGGTGCCTGATAGGCGGGGGCAGGGGATCTAACTGTTGTCTGTCCAGCGCTGTGATTCCCCTTGGTTTGAGTACTGACAATTCTGCCAGCGCTAGCCTCACCTATCTGGTTTGTGAGTAAGGTGCTTGCTGTATAGTGGAGCAGCTCGCTTATTGGCTGGCGCAGGACTAACCTCACTCAAGCATGGCCCGTGGTCTTTAGCAGGTTGTTTCCACTTGCACGTGGCATAGATCCTTATGAGCGCCTGCAGCTGCTGCGATTCACGGTAATTTACGTAATGGTACGCCTTTTGCTGGCCAGGACAATCGCCTTCGATTACATTCACGGACCAAACTGAAAGAGCCGTGCGGGTTTAACCCATTTAACCCCGGGACCCTGCAGCAAGAGACGGACTGATCATGATAATTCAAGGGTAGTGCCAGATGAGCTTGGCGCCTTCAGGCGCCACTGAAGCTCATCTGGCACAACCCTTGAATTATCATGATCAATCCATCTCCCACAACTGGCACATAGTCGTTAGACAACGCCTCCAAAAGTTTGGAAATACTGACGGCCGTGGGGTTGTGGGTTAAAGTATCATTATACGTAAAATCTGAAGACACATTTCAGGACCGTCATTTGAGTTTGTTATGCCTTGTCGACATACATAACGAACTTCTACATCGGCTGGGCACGCAGCAAACGCACACGCGAAATCGCACTTGTGTATTCTGCGCAGCCCGCTAGAGCTTATAGTCTATTTATTTATTTTTTTTTTAGCTCAGTGTCACATTACTCGAACAGACAGCGCCTAGTGGAGTCACCGTCAGATTACTTGATATTTGAGACGCCGTGGTCCGACTTGGACTTTCCTGTGTCTAAACTATGAACCGCATAACTATATCTGTATGTAGCTTTTCGTAACCTCCTCTTGCAGAAGTGTTTATTGGTTGGTTAGTTCGGGTTTAACGTCCACGACACCGAAAGTGTTTATTAACCGTTACGGAGGTATAGGGTTTTTAAGCTGACGGGAGTACACTACCTTGGTGCATCAGCTGCACGTGCGGCACACATTCGTGTCAAATTTCGTGACATCATTACGCACGGGGGTGGAGGTATGGGGCCGAACGGAACGGGGAAATGGAATGGGAGAGGCTGAGTAGGACTCCCTGACCATTATAAAGATGATCACAAAGATAGCACGATAAGCTTTAGAGCACGATAGCCGGGTACGCATAAATAAACTTAAAACTGACAAATAAGCAGTGCACGTATATAAATGAACGTTAAATCAATAATAAATTAGTATAGAGCACCTTGTAACAGACTGACAGAAATTTCCTTATTATTAAACTGCAAGTCTATATAAAGGAAAAACGGAGAACAAAATTATTATATTATTGTTTGTACTCGATTTTTGATTTTTTTCCCCTCCATTTCTAAGCTTTATTGGGGGGTGGGGGTGGGGCGGGGACGTTGCCCAGTGCGCAGAGGCCATCGAGCCGTGCGCGGGCCAACGGCGGGCGAAGTCGGCCCCGGATGGCCTTTTGCGCATTGGGTGGGTCGTCGCCTGCCTTCCCACTTTCTTTGACGTACCGCGGGCTGGACTGTCACTATATCTGCCTTCGACCCCCAACCCCACCCCCTTGTTTGATTTTTTTTTTTTTTAAAGCTGCAAAGTAACGAGTCAGGCACTGACTCACGCTCCCCTCAAAATTAAAAGCATCTTCCTCCGCCAGATGCTCCATGTGTGTTTGCGTTTCCCGCGTGTGTGCCGGAATGGTGTGTATTCACTTTTAACCCTTATCATTCGGAATACACCAGTGTGTGAAATAAGTTTGACTAAAATAGTTCAAGTGTAGTGACAGAATAGCTTGGCGCCTAGACTCGGAGCCAAGCTATTCTGGCACCACCCTTGAACTAAAGCCATTGGCCTCTCAGTATATCCTTATCTGTGTGTACCATAACTTTATGTAGCTTACATAAATTATGGCAGTGTACAAATTTCAAGCTTTTATTCTCAGTATGATACGGGTTAAGTAGCGTATTCAAGTTGGGTTGTGTGTGCGCGCGTGCGTCCACGTTCAGTTTGTGCTCGTCAACTTGATGATACACGGCGCGTCACACTGACTGTAGTATATTTACGTGCGCGTGCTCGTTCGCCGGTGCGGGCACTTTAAAAGAGGGTGTGTGTGCGAGCGTGTTTAATTACTGTTTGGCAAGAGTAATGCTACATCAGCTAATACCCCACATTCACGTTATCACGACTGGTCGGGCCTGCGTTTTTTTAAGCGGGCACTGCAGAAAAATACCATAGCCAAAGCCTGGACGATTTCCTCAGTCTGCGAGCAAAGCCGGAATCAAATGGGAATAGTTTATGGTTCGGCTGCGGCTTCATGAAAATCTTAGCCTCTTGCAGACGTGCGCTTGGTGAGGCTAGGGACTGAACTTTTTGAAGCAGCATGAACTGAACCTAATGAACTCTCGGGTGTGTACAGTGTCTGTGGTCTAAACAGAGCATTTCAGGTCAATTTCGCTGGTTATTATAAAGCGACTTACTGCAGGCAGTGAACGGTTAACCCATTTAGCCCCGACGCCCTACAACAGGAGACAGTTTGACCGTGATAATTCATGGGCAGTGCCAGATTAGCAATCTGGCACTACCCTTGAATTATCAAGGGTAATAAATCTCCGGCAACTGGTACATAGTCATTAACACAAAATTGAGGAAATGCGGCCGTGGTGTTAAATGGGTCAATAGATCACAATATCGCCTCTATAAATGTTCTTAGTATGTCTTACAATAATACTGGACAATCTGGAAGTTTCAATGTAGAAAAATAAACGACTTTTTTGCTCTTTTTCTCATGTGTACACAGGAGAGTTCCTTCCGTTACACGAGAAGGCAGTGGAAAATCTCTATGATGTGTACCTACTCACATGGATCGTCACGGAAAAGAGGGTAGACACGTCATAGTTCAATGAGGCAAGACAACACCTAGTAATTAAAGCCTGTTATGGAGCAGATCACTTTAAAGGGATGTACAACCTGTTGACAAAGGGTTAAATAAACATTTATTTATTAAAGTACCATTACGCGTAAATTTGAAGACACATTTCAGCACTATTTATGTTTATTATGCCTTGTCGACACACCTAATGAACTATAACAGCAGTTTGGACATGCAGCAAAAACACAAACGTAATCGTACTTACTTATTCTGCACAGCCGTTAGTCTGTCAATCTATTTTTAGCTGTTTCTCGTGCTGAAAGTATTGTATTTATAAAACAGAGTGGAGACATTGTCAAATTACTTGATATAAAGATGACGTGTGCTGAACTGGATTGTCCGGTGTCTAAATGAACCATGGCTAGACCTGTGTTTAGCCTTTCGTAACCATCTGTTACAGAAGTGTATCTTTGAACAGTTACAGCGGTAGTGGGCCTTTAAAGGGATGTACAACCTGTTAACAATGGGTTAAATAAACCTTTATTTATTAAAAAAGTATGCATCACTCTGCAAGACACTGCATAACATTAACCCTTCCACTGAGAGTCAAATAAATGTACCCGGTACGTCACATTTTACAGTCAGTTAAGTCTGTCAAAGCAGGTGGTTGGTTGCTGGACCAAACTGTTACCTCGTGCTCAGCCCCTGCTTACAAATCACGATAGCGAACTCTACCTTTCAAGCTGAATTTTCGCACAGTGGGACATTGGCCTCTATCTACCCCACTTTTCCCTTCTCACAGTCACCCCCCCCCCCCCCCTCTCTTTTATCTACCGACAAGTTGGCATACATATCTGCTACAGCTCGTCTGCAAGAGGCATAGATCCTCATGAGCCCCCACATATTTGGGGCTCATGAGGATCTACGCCTCTTGCTTGCCAATGCCAGCAAGAGGCGTTGATCCTCATGAGCCCCAAATATATTCTAGTCTGGAATTGCCAAGGGGCTTTGTAGGCGATAATCATGGAGTGTGTCGTGTCTGATGGCTATGGCAGTTCTGATACAGTTTGGAAGCTACTGCATTTCATTTCGTCATTGCACTTCTTGGTATTCTGGTACCTCTAAATGGGTAGACCATCGAAACCGATGATGTCGTCATTGTGCACGACTTCTATTTGTGGGTGCGGGTGTGGCTGGCCAAGCCAATCCTGGAGCCACACCTGCGAGGGAAATGGGGACACTGGAACGTAGCTGTGGGGAGAGTCGACGCTGTCTTTCTGCGAGCTCTGGCACTGGTGATCCATTCGCGCCGATTGTGTTCAAAAAGCGTGCAGGCTTTCCTGGTGGCGGCACGCCAGCCGGATCTGTCTTGTGCTTGTGCTTCAAGTTCCTTTACCGGGAAGACGCAGTGCTTGAGGCTGTCTCTTATGCAGTCTTTGAAGCGTTTCTTTGGCCGTCCTTGCTTCCTGTGGCCTTTTGAGAGTGCGCCATACAGGAGTTGGCGTGGCAAGCGAGAATCATCCATGCGTATGACATGACCTGTCCAGTGGAGTTGTGACTTTAAGATCAAGGCTTCAACACTCACTAAGCCAGCATTGTCCAGGACTTCCAGGTTCGTCACCTTGTCTTGCCATTTGATGCCCATGAGTGAGCACAGGGATCTCATGTGGAAATGTTCAAGCTGCTTGCGGTGCTTTCTGTACAGCATCCATGACTCACAGCCGTAGAGGAGGCTGGGGAGAACTACTGCCTTGTAGACTTTGATCTTGGTGGAAAGCTTGATGTTGTTATTCAACACACGAGTGCGCAGGCGACCCAGGGCTTGGCTGGCTTTGCTGATGCGAGCTGCGATTTCCTTGTCGATAGTACCGTCAGAAGAGATGATGCTCCCTAGGTACCTGAACTGGTCGACAGTCTTCAGCTCGGTGCCTTCAATGTACACTTTGGGTGGGGGGGCTCTTGTGCCTGGGGCCGGTTGGTACAGGACCTTGGTCTTGCTGAGACTGATGGTGAGGCCAAACAGTCGAGAGGCTTTCGAGAACCTGTTGACGATGGTCTGGAGGTCAGACTCCATGTGCGCCATCAGCGCACAGTCATCGGCAAACAGCGCCTCAAGGATCAGTCTCTCGATGGTCTTGGTCCTGGCGTTCAGTCGACGGAGGTCAAAGAGAGAGCCGTCTAGTCTGTACTTCAGGTACACTCCCTTCTCAAGGTTGCGTACTGCATGTGTCAGGACACACGTGAAAAACAGGTTGAACATCACGGGGGCAAGAACACAACCTTGTTTCACACCGTTGGAAATGTCGAAGGGTGTGGATGTGTCGCTGTTTGACTGGACAACTCCTACCATTCCATCATGGAAGAGGCGGATGATGTTGGTGAACTTCCTGGGACAGCCGAGCTTTGCAAGGATGACCCAAAGCGCTTCTCTGTTTACGGTGTCGAATGCTTTGGTCAGGTCTATGAAGACAGCGTAGAGGTCCATGTGCTGCTCAATGCATTTCTCCTGGACCTGTCTCAAAGAGAAGACCATGTCGACTGTGCTGCGGCCGGGTCTGAAGCCGCATTGAGCCTCTGGGAGTGCTTCCTCAGACACAGAGCTGATCAGGCGGTTGAGGATGACTCTCGCAAGGATCTTGCCAGCAATGGATAAGAGTGAGATCCCTCGGTAATTGGCACAGTCTGCTTTGCTGCCCTTGTTCTTGAACAGGGAGACGATTGTAGCATCTCTAAATTCCTGTGGCATGTTCTCCTCTGCCCAGATGCATGTCAGAATGTTGAGGAAGGCATCAAGGGTCTCAGGTCCAGCTGCCTTGAAGAGCTCTGCGGGGATGCCTCAAGGTTGGTGTCAGAATAGCTTGGCGCCTCTAGGCGCCAAGCTATTCTGACACCAACTTTGAAATATCATGCTCGATCTACATAGTCTTTCAGGGCGTTGAGGGTTACTCTGATGCTGAAACAGACTTAAATCGACTTGTGACCATTCAGTCACGCATCTTCAATTTGAAGAGTAGCTGGAGGTGACCTAGCTTGGCCTGCAAGAGCTGCCACGTTTTCATGAGCCCTGTAGGATCCAACTTCTCTTTGATGTTTTCTATTATATTCATCGTCTACTGTGACACATGCACACTTTTAAAGCAGTGTGACGTCAGAAATAAAGCCAGTGCCCAAGCATGGTGGTCGAGATGATAAACAGAAGTCCACAACGCTGAATCGCTGTATACCTGTGCAGTCATTCGTGAAAGGCCACCTGTAAGAGACGCCTCGTTAAGAAAGACTTGATGTTTTGAAACAGCTAGTCTCCTCTCTTCTGAAAGACTATGTAGATCGAGCATGATATTTCAAAGTTGGTGTCAGAATAGCTTGGCGCCCTGACACGCATCAGCAATTTATATATATCGACCATGATACTTCAAGGCAGGGGTGGTATCCGAACAGCTTGGCACCTAAATATACTGGCGCAATCCTTCATCGATCATTGTCCACCTGTCCCATGCTGGGCATACTAAAGCTCAATGTGTAAACCACAGGCCAGTCACACGTGTGTAGCAAGAAATCACCAACCCTTGATCACTACTGAAATTCAACCAACCGCTGGATCCGGTAGTGCTCTGAAAGCAACATCATTGTAAAAACTTGACAACGTTGTAAATCTGTCACTTGCAGATGGAAGGCCTCGACTCAATAAAGGAATGAAATTACGAGGTCAATATATTACTATGTCACTGTGCTATCCCATCCCTGGTGCTCCTTCTCACCATTTCAAACAATTGAAGCCACTCCCATGCCCAGTATGACAAAACTCTTGCACGTTTTCATGGTACACAGCCACAATTCAGAAATAGGAATTGTATTTAATGTCTGTTTGCATCTTGCTGACATTAGACCAAAACAATGGAATACAAAACTTAACTTGAAAAATAACACAATATACTACATATGTGTATAAAAGCTTACAGAGTATGATGTATTTATTCAAGATTTTCAAAAAATGTTTAAGTCTGTCTACATCGTAGTCATATCATAAACCAAAACAAGGAAGCCAAAGCCCTCGTGGTTCCTGTGCATGATGAAGACACAGTTCTCAGACCTGTGTAACCAAAGGTCACTAAAATGAGCAAGTGTTAATGTGTCTTCATATAATTACTGAGATTGGTCATACTTGAAAAAGTCTTATGTTCTGTCAACATATAGATTTTTCACCCATTTATGGACCTCCCTTGACCTTTGACTTTAAGGAGTTGTCAACCAGATTCAGTATGTATTGAAAGCTCTCATCAAAATAAATAAGTTTCTAAAAAAAAAAACAGGCAATTACCCACATTTGTTGACCTGTTATAACCCTTGACCTTTCAGAGGGCCACCCAAATTAGTGTGCATAAGGTCTTTCCAACAGGTATCTCAGTTTGTACTAAGTTTGGTTTTCAAGTTGAAAACAGCATTTGCCCCCCCCCCCCCCCCCCCCCCCCCCCAACAAAAAAAAAAAAAAAATAAATAAATAAATAAATAAATAAATAAAATAAAAACAACAGCAGTTTGGATCTTACATGACCTTGACCTTATATGAGTAACCGGGTACAAGAAATGATTTTAGACAGGCCACAGAGGGATGTGACGGAGAAGTCAACAAAGAGGTCGCTATGACATTTGTTTATTGTACCAAATACTAAGCAGTGCAGAGGCAAAATTCAGCACAGGAGTCCACATATTCAGTCTTGCAAGGATGCAGTTCAAAATTTGCGAACAAAATGAAGTCTTGCAAGGATGCAGTTCAAAATTTGCGCACAAAATAAAGGTTCACACGGCACAAGTGATCAGTACCCGGCTCAGAGGTGAAATGAATCCTATGTTGGTTGGTTGGTTAGTTCGGGGTTTAACGTCCACGGCACCGAAGTGATAATGGACGGCCCTGACGGGTGGGTTATGGGGAACAGGGAAATCTATTGCCTATGGAGTACAACCTGAATACTGATTAATTCAGGTGCACTGCAACTGAGCCACTTTGATTTACCAGGACCTTTCAACGGACATGCTATGTAACAAGCCCGTTTTTTCCCCCCCTGGATTGTGAGTCCAGCTACCGGGGCTGGGACGGGGACTCGAACCCACAACCCGGCGATTCCCTTCGCTCTCTTGCTCCCACGCTTAACCGCCTGAGCTATTTCGGACTCTAAATCCTACGCTGCGTGCGGGGGCTTTATATACGGCAGGCGCGGGCCGCAAAGAAATTCTCACTTGGCCATTTCCAAAAATAGCTGCTTTCGGAGTGGAAAGCTGAAATCTGTGTTTGTTTGGACTTGGTTTCCTGACTATAGCTCCGATTCTACAGGACCTAGAAACTTGCGGTTTGCTACTAAGAAAAGAGCTGCAAATGTAGTTTTACTAGTACCAAACATTGACTCGATTAATTAAGACTAGAATTAATTCTGAATTTTTAAAAGACTTTTCTCCATGGACCTGGATGAAGCAAGAGGCGTAAAATCCCAAAATAGTACTTAAACCAAAATCGATTGGACTAGAAGTAAGTTACAAAATGAAAGTGACTATCATGCTGAATCTTATGGATATTGGTTTAAAACGATCGGTGCAGGCATTGAAGAGATATCTGACTTAGAATGCCGAGCCACAAACACAAGCTAAATGCCATTGTAGAATCCCAAGCTAGAACAAAGCAGCAAGGTGGCTGATGCGGTTGCGTCCCCTGAACAGACGCTGTAAACCTAGTAGTCTAGAAGTAAGCCGGAGGGATCGGACCAACGCAGGCATCACTGAAAGCAATACCTTGCGAGACCTTACACTGAAGGAAAACCACTGAATAAAAACAATACAAAACATATTTTGCAAATAAGAACAATTGTTAAAATCTTGATGCAAAAAAACAAAGTTACATCAGGTGGATTATGAGAGCTGGGTGTACCCGGTCACATATGACCCTGTTTTTATGTGAGTTGGTCTCTGTGTGACAATTTTAGCAAGTTTGCTGGTTATGGCTTTAACAGTCTCTAAGAAAATGCTTACATTTATGTTTAGCACAGGCAGATGGACGACGGACGAACAAACACCAACTGGCCTAATACATGAACTCACCTTCACCATATTATGTGAGCCAAAAATCACAATACAAAACTAACTCAAAACACAATTACCTATACCATATGTGTATGTTATAAATGATTACAAAGTATGACATATTAATTTGACATGGCCACAACTGTGTGCTGTGATTGGGCAATCCATATGCATGGCTACAAATATTCCTTCTTGTGAAATGACAGTGACTGTCAGAGTAGTGGTGGAACAAGCTGTGTGTCCTGTACTTTCACCAGTAGCGGACGACCATCAAGAAAGTGATCCCCCTTCCTCACTACAGACTCTGCATCTGAGAGAAAGGATAAAACAAAATCATGCAGTGGCAATCATGTCAGATTTTATGAGGAAAGTCCCTGCAGGCAGCGCAGTTTTGAAAGATTAGATGATGATCAGAAAGGTTTCTCCCATTCTGTCGTTTGCGCGACAAATGCATCAAGTTAAAGCCAATAATATGTCAAACATTTTGAAGAAAGCTAAGTAATAAGAAAAATGAGAATGGTAAAGCCCTTATGGCTCATGTGACCAATCCTCAAATGTGTCACACCTTTGTTGACCTTGACCTTTTAAGGTCACTCAAATGATCAGCAAGTGTTAAAGTGTCATATAATTACAGAGATGGTCACAGTTCATGTAAAATGCAATGTTTTGTCAACATACATATATCACCCTCTTACTGATGACCCTCGAGCTTTGACCTTTTATGAGTAGTCAACCAATCTGGTACAAATATATCTAAATTAGGTCTTATCATCAACTATCTTTGACTGACAAATTGGCAAAGGTGCTGACCAGAGACATACACATACGTGTTATATAAGTCTCTGTTGCTGACAACAAAAAAATAAAAATAAATAAATAATATAAAATTCTGTGAAAAATAGGCATGTTCACACATTTGATGACCTCTTGTTACCCTTGATTGATCTTTCAGACTGCTAGTATGCATAAGAAGGTCTATCATCAGTTGTCCCTGTCCCAAGTTTGGCTCCAAAGCTGAAAACAGCACTTAAGAAGACAAAACCTTTGTCAAAACTATTATGGCAACTGTGACCTGTTTACTGACCCTCAATGACCTTGACCTTGGAAAGAGGTAACTCAAATTAGAAAGATCTCACCACATAATATCTTTGGGCCGAGTTTTAAGTTTTTGGCGTGAAAAATGTATTTTTCTTTAAAATAAATTTTTGGGAAAAATACTTACCGATGGTATTACAACTAGGAATGGTTTCTTAGCTAGTCTAATTTTAGCCCCAAAATTGTTGTGTACAAGTACGGTCATGATGGCAGGAGAGGGGCGCCATAGCCTAGGCGGAAGAAGGTAGCCTCCCTTCCGGTTCAACCATGCATGCGCTCGGCGCTTACTACTTCAGTCAGTTTCTTAGCGTTGACCAGCGGCATGTGGGGCAGGTGGGAGGGACCTTCGAGTAATACCATCGGTAAGTATTTTTCCCCAAAAATTATTTTAAAGAAAAATACATTTGTTTTCTCAAAACACATTACTGATGGTATTACGACTAGGAAGAATCCTGAAGAGGAGGCAGGTGCTGCTATAACGCCCCTATCCCCTGCCATCGAAGCTACAAGTCGCCCTCCCCAAGCAACCTCCCTCTAATTTTAGCAAAGATACTTAGGGCGCCTAGGGCGCCGGGAGGGAGTGTTGCGCCGCCACAATGTCTCCCACCAGCAAAGGTTCTGGCGCTGGCCGGATAGGTCCCTCAGGTAGAAGCGTGCGAAGGTGGTCTCCGCTCGCCAGCCCACAGCCGCCACAAAGTTGCGGTCGAAATGCTAGGCTTGCAGCCATGGCTCTGATCTCGTGCGCCCTGATGTTTATGCATATGGCTGTATCAGGGGCGAGTTCTTGGTAGGCAGATCATATCACCCACCGAAGCCAGGAGGATATCGTCTGGGCTGAGATGTCATGTCTACCTGGGGACAGAGGAAGAAGTGGGCGGGTGCATCCCCTGCATAGCGGCTTGGTCCGGCACAGGTACACACGTAAGGCTCGCACCGGGTCCTGTTGTCTGGACTCACGGGAGGAGCCTGGGTCTCTAATGGTTGTATGGTGACCAAAGAGGTGCAAGGAGATCTGGTCTTGACTAGGAATGCCGGGTCGGGTAGCATTTGAACCGAACCGTCCGTCCGGAACTGCAAACAGGCGGGGCGTGCTGAAAAGGCGTGCAGCTCGCTGACCCTGGAGGCTGAGGCGAGGGCCAAAAGGAAGCAAGTCTTCCGCGTCACGTCTGGTAGTCTCGCCAGCTGGCTCGGCTCGAAGCGGGCCGAGTTGATCCAAGTAAGCACCCAAGGCAGGCCCCATCGTGGCACCAGGGAGCGCAGAGAGGGACGATGTAGACCGAAGTGGGCCATCAGGTCGGCGAGATCTTTGCAGGAACCCGGAATGGGTCATCCCAGATGCCTGTACGTGTCAGCGATCATGGCCAGGTAGCCCCAGATGGTGATCGGCATTAACCGCTGGTTGTTGAGTAGCCAGAGGAGGAAATCCGCCAGCTGATCTTAACTCGTGCCAACGACGTCGGCGGAACCGGCAGAGGCCACAAGGCGGTTCTGTGGGAGCTGCCGGTGTAGGAGAACGGGCTCGCGACCTAGGTCGCGGCATTGACTGTTCTGTCGCCTGGTAAGAACCACTGGTCAGGACTGTGGGAATACCAGCGCGGCATCCTTGTGCCGAGAAGGGGGTCTGACTCGAGGCTAGCTCGAGGATATGCGACCGGACAGTGGCCACTAGGCAGTACTGTGGAAGCTGCCGGCTGTCACCAGGTAATAGCCACTATGGGTCTTACCGGTGTTGGACCCCTTATCCGAGTAGGAGAACGGGCTCCCGACCTAGGTCGCGGAGTTGACTGTTCTGTCGCCTGGTAAGAACCACTAGTCAGGCCTGTGGGGATTACCGGCGTGGCATCCTTGTGCCGAGAAGGGGGTTGGAACTGTCAATCGATGGGGAGAGGCGTCTGTCGTCACACCAGGCGCAGAGTACTCTCCACGTGCCTTCGTAGACTTGTCTGGTCGAGGTTCTGTGGGCTGTAGCGATCGCGTCCACTGCCGCACCTGAGAAGCCTCTAGCAGAGAGGTCTTGCTGGACAACCTGCAGGCGCGGAGGAGTAGGCGCTCTGGGCACGGGTGGTACAGCGCCTACCGTGGTTGCTTGGGCATCGTGCGTGGTGTGGGGGCGGCAGCAGGGGGGGCCGTGGCGAGGATTCGGAGGTCGGTCATCCACGACTTGGTCCAGCAGAACGGAGCCACCAGGAACAGGAACGCGTTGCGACCTCTGAGCTTGAGTAGGACCTTGGGGACGAGCCCGTCGGCGGGAAGGCTTAGGCGACCCGACCGTCCCAAGGGAAGGGAGAATGACACAACCCAGGCAAAAGGGACTGGAAGGGCGAGACGATAGAGGGAGCTGCAGGTTCCATACCGTGGCGAAGAGGTCGGTCATGGGTGCTTCCCAGGCTGCGCTGATCCTTCAAGAAGTCTGGACGCACAACCACTCGGTATGGGGAAGCTGACCGCGACGGGAGAGGGAATCGGCTAGCACATTCAGATGACCCGGAATGCAAAGCGCGCGGAGAGTGATGTCCCGATCCTCGCACCACCGGAGGCCCTGGAAGAGGAGGATGCAGCAGGAGAGAGAGGGAGAGCAGGTCCCGTCTTGCTTCTGGATGTAGGCGACGACCGTGGAGTAGTCCAACAGTCCCAGTAGTTCCTGATGTAGTAGGCGAGAAGCCCACGCAAGGAGGGCTCGCCAGTCCGCCTTCAGCCCCAGCCAGTTGAAGTGTTGGGACAGCACACAGGACCCCAGGCTGGAGGCAGTCTCGAACGACAGAAGTAGGAGTGCGACCCATGGAGAGGGTCGCGTCGATGCAGAGGACTTTTGGACTTGCTCATATTGACCAAGAAGCCGAGGCTGTCGAGGAGATCTAGAAGTGCATCTCGGATCTTCTTCAAGGAGGCCTCCGACCGGTTCCGCACGAGAAGATCATGAAGGTAGGTCGACGGGGGAGACGAAGACGTCCACCTGGTCTAGACTAGTCAGGAGCCCATGATCTGGGTGAACCCACAGAGGTTGTGGTTGACACCAAGGGTAAGCGTGCGAACAAGAGTACCACGCCGTCGAAGGGAAGCAGAGGCGACGCCTGGAGAGGGATTGCCTGGGGACGAGCAGAACGCATCCGACCGGTCCAGGTTGACAGCCAAGCCATAGGCTGCACAGTGGCGCGACGGTTCGGCGGACTCCACATGAAAGGACGGGGCGGCGAAGAACTTATACAGAGTGGAGAGCACGCGGCGTCTGTCATAGCGGCTTCCTAACGGTCGGGAGGTCGAGGACACAGCACATGAGGCATCCTGAAGCACCAGTTCCCAAGAAGTCGCAGCAGGCAAGACAACAACCGAGGAGAGGCACGCAATGCGGTTGGCGATGACCGGGAACCAGGAAGTCCCCAACCACGGCGAGTGGCGGGCGTCTGCGATCCTCGCTGCGCGGAACGAAGATCCAAGGAGGCTCGGGCATGCGTAGACTAGCGCCGTCTCCGCAGGACCGATGCACAAAGTCCTGGGACCGGGAAAACTTCATCCCAAGGCCCAGGGGGCCCAGAGGGACCCTGTCGTCCGCTGAAGCTACAAAAGAATAACAAAGGAACATTAAGATACAGCGCTGAAACTTACCTTCCAGGCTCTAAGCGCTTCACAATGTGTACACAGCCAAACATACCGCGGCAATAGCCCGCAGAAACACTACTAGAGGCCGCGAGGAAACGAAAGGCCGAACAGGTGGAGAGTCGTTCCAGGCTCCATGAAAGGCGAGCGGTCGCACACTGGTCCTGTAGTCCCGCCCGGGGCGAAGGAGCTTCCAAGTTACATAAGTCCACTTGGTCCTTCTAGCACCCAGAAGCCTGTCCGCACGGCAGGGTGGGCGGGCGATCAATATCTTCGTGCGCCCGGCTCGTCCCCCAACTTAATTCGACGAGCGGGAGCACGATAGCCCAAAGGCTTGTCCGGTCGTGGGCGCCTGTCACTGACCTAGGAGAGAGACGCTGAACGTCCGTGTGAGCTCTGTGCCCAGGATAGGAGGGCCGTACTTCAAAAGCCACGTCCGGATATGTAGCCGGGAGGCGGTAGTGCAAGGACGTTGCGGGTCAGACTTGGACTGGCTACTCTCAGACGAGGTCGGGACGCGCTCGGGACTTCTAACGCCAAGCATCGTAGCGCAACCAGGGGTTAGATGGGACGAAAACTCCTTCTCTTCTTGGCCTCCCAGGGTACCTGTCGCTGACTTTGGCCAGGGAGCCGAACATCCAGGATTAGGGCCGCAGGAAGGGTAGGCATGGCGAGCAACGCCGAGGTTGAGCTCGTAGTAGTCTATGTGCCGAGCAGGCGGCCAACTACCCAGTAGTCCAATCCTGTCTAGGGTAATGGCAAGATCCCTAAGCTGGACAGTGTACGCCTATACTGGGCCGGTATGCGTGTGGCGTAGACCGTGCAGCCCGAGCGTCTAATCGGGAAGAAGTGGTTCGAGGTCGCTGGTTGTCAGGTCACCTAACTTGCAGTGCTGACGAGAGGTTGCCGAATGGTCCAGTAGTCTGGTCCGTTTGAAGATAATGGTCACTGCCCCAGGAGTGAGATGAAGTACACCAGTGCTGGCCCGGTCCCGCCAGTTTGGAGGGCCGTACTCCCACAAATGGCCGAAGTCCAAGGATCGGAAGCGTCAGTGCCGCGGGAGTGTTAGCATCATTAGCCGGTGGCTGTTCTCGAACTGTTGTCGGCCGTCATGGCGATAGAACCCCCAGGCTGGAACCACTGCTCGTCACTAGTCAGGGGCGCAGACCACGCATGGGAGAGTGGATGCCCAGCCGGAACTGACTAGGCAGCAGGCCTGCTCATGCCTCGGTCATAGGAAGTCCCCACAAGCGTGCAGGCACAGACTTGTATGGCGGCGAAAAGCGATGAGCCGCTCCGAACGAGGGCGGGACTCGTGGTCCCGACGGAACGCAGCGCGACGACTACCGTTTCCTGTGGAAGGGTGGGAGTGCGTCCGGCTTGCGTGCTCGTCTGGGCGCGGTCCCGGAACATCATGTCTGTGTTCTAGCCCTAGGAGTGTCAGAGCCGTCCTCTCGGGTCCATACGTGCTACCAGCAATGGAGCGCCGAACAAACTGCCAAACTGGGGGAAAGGTTCCTGTCTGGAGCGCTGACCTCTTGCGCTAGGAGTGCGACGAGGACGAGGCTCCACCTACTTGGAAGCAGCAAACGTCAGGCTGAGACAGCTACCAGTGCTGAAGCCTGTTCCTGCGTCATACCTCGTGCCGAAGAAGTCGGCGGAACCAGGCAGAGGCCACTAGTCGGGTCTGTGGGAGCTGCCGGCGTAGAAAAACGGGCTCGCGACCGAAGTCGCGGGGTTGACTGTTCTATCGTCTGATAAGAACCACTAGACGGGTCTGTGGGAATACCAGCGTGGCAACCTTGTGCCTAGCAGGGGGTTTGTCTCGAGGCTTAGCTTTTGGGGCTCGAGGAACTGCGACTGGGCAGTGGCCACTAAGCGGTGCTGTGGAACTGCCGGCGCAGGAGGACGGGCTCACGGCCTAAGCTGCGGCGTTGACTGTCCTGTCTCCCGGTATAGCCACTATGGGACTCACCGGTGTTGTAACCCCTTATCCGTTCTGGTGTCGGCTGTTCGCGGCAGTAAAAGCTCCATAGCTGGGTCCAATACTCTTCCAGACCAGGCACGGATTCGAGAAGTACAGGCGGAACAGGGAAGGCAAACTACATGTCCGACACTAGGCCATTGGAACTGTCCACATCTAGTACAGGTACGGACTTCCCGACTGCGAAACATAGTGTTACAATGAAAAGCGAGCGAACGTGCCCCCACAGGCACGCAATACGATAAGTAGAAAGTTCACGGCATATGCTGACGCACGGCGCTCTCTTACCCTGAGCGCCGGACGGAAGCAGTGACCGAGATTTTACCTTGCCATAATGAGGGAGAAGAGACAAGTAAAGGAAGGGACAACCAGTGTAGGCCAGGCGCCGTCCCACCAAAATGGCGTCGAAGACCGGTTCCCGTCAGTCCAAGGTCTGTGAACAGCGTAGCACCCAGCGAAGACAGTCACAACCAGTCGGCGAAGTAGGAACAGCACCGCAAGACACAGGTAGCGAGCAAGTCTACCGAAGTCCACGAGGCTAGCCGAGGGCGAAGCCAGAGGGCACCGGTCGAGGCAGGCACTCAGCCGAGGGGCCCACTAGTGAGCAAAGTTCAAAAAGCGCTGTCACGTCCGAGAAAAGGCTTCCTTCTCTTAAAACTTCTTCCTTACACCAAGGGTTTAACCACACAAAAGCGTCCAAGCCCAAAGGCTTACAAGAGGGAAAAAACCCCGAACACAAGCTCCACCGAGAAGAAACAGTCCAAACGAAGAGAGCCACAGATGTACACAACCTACTCTGGACTAGCAAAGAAACTGACTGAAGTAGTAAGCGCCGAGCGCATGCGTGGTTGAACCAGAAGGGAGGCTTCCGCCTAGGCTATGGCGCCCCTCTCCTGCCATCATGACCGTACTCGTACACAACAATTTTTGGGCTAAAATTAGACTAGCTAAGAAACCATTCCTCGCGCTGGGACCTTATGGTGTTGAGGCACATCCCCCGGGTGGTGGATACGGGGGTCCCTCGCGAGAGGGGTGCACCGAATGAAATAAGGTGCCGTGAACCAACATGGTCTAAGGGAAGGTGACCCCGACAGAAAACCCCTGGTCCTCCTAGTAAGGGGGTTGGGTGTGGGGGTAGCTTCCCCACCCTACAAAAAAGGAAATAGCTACAAAAACGCCGACAAAAAGACAAACAGTAATTCCTTTCCTGGAGGAGGAAGGTTCTTCTACCAGAAGATTTATGACGTCCTGTGGTGAAAGCCGGAAGTCTTCAGAAGCCACAGGACCGAGCCGCCTCTCTCTATCCAGGGACACAAACCATGGACACATGGAATGTCAAGACCATGTACCAGAGCGGCAAGGCCGCCCAGATAGCAGCGGAAATGCAAAAGTACAACCTTTCCCTGCTAGGTATCAGTGAAGCCAGATGGACGCAGTCTGGCCAGAAAAGGCTGTTAAGTGGGGAGATGATTCTGTATTCAGGTCATGAAGAGGAGAATGCCCCCCATACACAAGGAGTAGCATTCATGCTGTCACCAGTGGCACAGAGAGCGCTGATGGCCTGGGAACCTCTTGGGCCAAGAATTATCACAGCAGCCTTTAGAACCAAGAAAAAGCTCAAGCTGAACGTCATCCAGTGTTATGCGCCCACTAATGACAGTGACGAGGAAGAGAAACAAGAGTTCTACGACCGACTCCAGAGTGCCGTGGACAAATGTGCGGAGCGAGACATCACCATCATCATGGACGATTTTAATGCCAAAATAGGGGAGGACAACACCGGATATGAAGAGGTGATGGGGAGACAGGAACTAGGGGAGATGAGTGAGAACGGGGAGAGGTTTGTAGACTTTTGTGCTCTAAACAGACTTGTCATTGGAGGCAGCATCTTCCCACACAGAAGAATACACAAAGCAACGTGGGTCTCACCTGACCATACTACAGAGAACCAAATAGACCATATCTGCATTAGCAAGAAATTTAGAAGATCCCTTCAAGATGTTTGAGTGAGGAGGGGAGCAGATATCGCCTCAGACCACCATCTGCTCACCTTAGAATAAAGCTCAAGTTAAAGAAAAGCCGCACAGAGACAACAAGAAGACAGCGCTATAATGTAGGCCTCCTGAGAGAGACTGGAGTGAGAGAAGAGTTCAAACTGGTGCTGTCCAACCGGTTTCAAGTGCTACAGGAGCTAGTAACTAGGACATGCTGAACTTCCTTAACCCAGTGTGGGATTTTCAGTGGGGCGACCACCCCCAACCTAGCGCGTCCCGGGTGGCGGATAGGGGAACGGCCTTCAGATATGGAGGTTAGCTGCGCAAGCAGTCGCGGACCAAATGGCGATGAGCTTACCAGGACGGGGCGGGGTAGCAGGTGGCACTGTACCTCCACTGAAATTCCCCATGTGTCCAACGACGGGTTTATCATGCAATCAAGAGCCGCATAAAGCTCTAGCCACCCTGTGTTCCCAGGGAAGGTCGTATACCAGGAGCTAAGGGTGAGGTAACCCCGACAGAAACCTCGAATGCTGAAGACGAAGGACCCAGGCCGCACGGCACATTCTGATAAACCATGGATCCACGCAAACCCGCAATCATGACTATACGGCCAACTACCATTGACGATAATGACGCTCGCCCACTGAGGACCCTCCAGGGTGGAGCAGCGTCGGGTCCCATGCCTCTAAGGGACCCAGCCTCAGTTACTGGAGGTCCCTCCCGCCTGTCTTGTCGTGCCAGGGGACGCGGGAGGAGAGCTACTGGCACCACCACAACCAGGAAGAATCCCAGTCAGCAGCGACCTTTTCAGGTCATGCACTGGAACGCAGAAAGCATTCTGAACAAGAAGACCGAGTTGGAGCATATCCTGCATGAGAAGAACATCAACATCTGCTGTATTCAGGAAACGCACTTGACACCCCAAAAATCCTTCAAAGTGAGAGGCTACCAGTGTTTCAGGTCCGACAGAACAGATCGAAGCAAGGGAGGAATCCTGACCCTGATCAGGAACAACATCAATGCCTGTTTGATCGACACGCACATGGAGAACTCGAGTACCAAGTGATTCGGATCCAGACGAAGACAGCAGATTTCCAGCTGGTCAACTTCTACTGCCCCAATGACAGACCACTCACCCTTGACACGATCCCCACTAAGGCCTCCAACTTCATTGTGGTGGGCAACTTCAACAGTCACTCACAAAGTTGGGGATACGACCACTTGGATCGGAGAGGAGAAGAGATGGAGAACTGGCAGGACGACAACGATCTCATTCTGTTAAACAGTCCCATTGACTGCCTCACGTTCTACTCCAGAAGATGGCACACTACATCGACTCCTGACCTAGCCTTCTGCACAGAAGACATGCACAAGCAAGCCAGCAGAGAGGTTGGAGAACAGCTAGGTGGAAGTGACCATCGGCCAGTTATTTTGTCCTTGGGCATGGAGTCCTGCGCTGATGCAACCTTCCCACGGTGGAACTACAAAAGAGCGAACTGGTTCCTCTTTAGACACCGCTCCAGCGAACTCACCAAAGACATTCGAATCGAGGTCGAGACATCAACATGACGGTGAAGGACCTCAACATGAGCATCCTCAGAGCAGCGCGTGAGTCCATACCCAGAGGTGCTAGAAAAGACTATAAGCCCTACTGGAGCAATGAACTGCAGGAACTGGATGATGATCTAGCAGATGCCAGAAGAGAAGCAGAAGTTAACCCATCACAGGCAAACAACATCCGCCTCCAGGAAGCCAAAGCCAAATTTCTCAAGAAGAAGCTACAGGCAAGACGCAGGAGCTGGCAAGAGAAAACAAGCTCCTTGAACCTTGAGAAGGATGGCAGAAAGCTCTGGAAACTGACCAAGCAGTTGAACGATGAGAACACGAGCAAAGGAAACATCACCTTAGAAGAAAATGGGAAGATACTAACAGGAAAGCATGCTGCCAACCAATTTGCTGAAAGCTACGCAGCTGAGAGCAATCTCCATGTTAGCCCCAAAAAGCAGAGAGAAGCAAGAAGAGAGCAAAGAGAGAGACCTGCCAAACAAGCAACAGCGGACGCCATGAATCAACCACTTACACACAAAGAGCTTCATATAGCTCTCCAAAAGTTGAAGGCGAAGAAGTCTCCTGGTCCAGATGGCATCACCAACAAGATGCTAACCCATCTTGGTAGTGCAGCAGAAAACAAGCTACTTGAGGTCCTCAACAGGAGCTGGCAAGAAGGATCGCTACCACAACTCTGCCGAGAAGCGATCATGATCCCCATTCTAAAGAAAGGGAAGGATCCAAAGAAGGCCACCAGCTATCGCCCAATCAGACTCACCAGCTGTGTTGTGAAGACCTTGGAGAGAATTGTGAACGAGCGCCTCAGGTGTTACCTGGAATCCAGAAACCTCCTCGCCCCTGAACAAGCTGGCTTCCGACAGTTCCGCAGCACCGAAGACCAGGTCACTTACTTGGCGCATGAAGTTGAAGATGCCTTCCAGGAGCAGAAGCTGGTCTTTGTAACCTGGATTGATCTTCAGAAGGCTTTTGACAAGGTCTGGAAAGATGGGCTGCTTGTCAAACTGCTGAGAAAAGGCGTGTCCAGTAACATGTTCTAGTGGATACGCTCCTAACTCTTCAACCGCATGGCAAGAGTCATCGTCGACCAGACCAAAAGCAAGAAATTCCTCCTTCGTCATGGTGTCCCGAAAGGCGGAGTCCTCTCACCTACCCTCTTCCTTCTCTTCATCGACGATCTGGTGTCTGAGATGCCCAAGGGAATCAAAGCTGCCCTATACGCAGATGACCTTGTGATCTGGTGCAAGGAGGAGCATGCAAGTACTGCCACCTACAGAATGCAGCTAGCGGCAGATAAGCTGAACGCATGGGCAGAAGTTAGTTAGTTAGTTATTTGGGTTTAACGCCGAGCAGGCAACTAAGGCCATCTCACGGCGGGAAGGGTAAAAATCTGGTCAGCCAGACTAAAAGAAAGGTCTTAAGACATGATGTAAATATACCTTAAAAATATGTCAGGCTAAAATGTCGCACAGGTCTTTAAAGAAAACGTCGGAAGACTCTCAAAAAGGTCAAAATAATAGAAACATCATAATCTATAAACGCTCAAATCTTATTAAAAATATGGCACTCTCTCAGAAAACTGAAGATCTTGTCCGGGGGCACATCCCGGAACAAAACCTTCAAGGAGTCTGCTGTGAAATGTTTATACCTTGTGTCGATTAGATCAGCACAAGACAACAAAAAGTGTTGAACAGAGTACTGCTCGTCGCAGGCATAACACCATGGACGCTCCTCCTGTTTAAGTAAATAAGAGTGCGTAACATACGTGTGGCCGATGTGGAGCCGAGCCAGGACAGTCTCCTCACGGCGGCTGCCGCAGCGATAAGGTAGACCGTCGGACAACTTAGGAAGGGCTTCATGCAGCTTGTTAGCTTCCTCTTTGTCCCACTCGGACTGCCACTCACGGGCTATGTACGCACTAGCCACATGTCTAAAATCACTATAAACAGTCTGTGTGTCAGGGACAGGGTCATTGCGGGCATCGTTGGCAGCAGAATCTGCGATCCTGTTGCCTTCGATGCCCACATGCCCTGGCACCCAAATAAAAATGATATCATAATATTCCTTCATCAAGTCCGCGTGGAGCTCTCTGATCTGCACCAGCAGTGGGTGGTCATTTCCCGTGCCCTGAAGGGCCTGCAGGGCAGAAAGAGAGTCAGACAGAATCAGGAAGTTCCTTTCTCTAGATCGATAAGCATGCTTGAGTGCCAGCAGAACCGCCTGCAGTTCCGCACTAAATACAGATGAGTGGTCTGGGAGGCGGTGCTTAAATGGGCGTCTAGGATGGCGAGAGGATACTGCGGCCGCAGCCACTCTCCCATCCTCAGACTTTGACCCATCGGTATAGATGCGACAATAGCCAGGAAAAATTGAAAGCAGTTCATTGAGGCTCTGTTGGTATATGGCTGGTGGAGTAGAGTCTTTCTTGTGGGCAGTCAAGTCCAGCAAGATGTCAGGAACTGGTAAGAGCCAAGGTGGAGTGATGTGTTGCAGGGATTCCGAAACTCTGTCCAGGTCCAATCCGGCCGCCTGCAGATGAGGTCGGACACGGAAAGAAAGTGGACGGACAGCTCCCGGATGGGTATCGTAAATCTCTGCAAACGATGGTTTAAAAACACAATCATAGGCAGGATTGTCTGGATGGGCCTTCAGTTTCAGAACGTAGCTGAGCATGAGGCGGATGCGGCTGAGCTTGAGAGAAGGCTCCCCTGCCTCGGCATACAGACTAGGAACTGGAGACGTCCTGAAGGCCCCAAGACATATCCGCAGACCCTGATGGTGAATTGTGTTCAGACGCTGTAGCACAGACTTGGAAGCTGAGCCATACACCACAGAGCCGTAATCCAGTTTGGACCGAACAAGGGCCCGGTACAGACGAAGTAAGACAGTACAGTCCGCACCCCAGTCAGTACGACCGACGACACGAAGAATGTCGAGAGCCTTCTGACAAGAGGTTCTAAGGTAATTAATATGGTTGCGGAAGGTAAGTCTTTTGTCAAAAATGACCCCCAGAAACTTTGCCTCCTCGGCCACCTTAATTGGCACTCCAGCAATGCTCAGGCTAGGTTCTGGAAAAAATTTCGTCTGGTTAGTAAAATGCACACAAACAGTCTTGGAGGGCGAGAACTTGAATCCATTGAGAGACACCCACCGCTGGATGCGATCAACGCACAGCTGCAAGCGCCTCTCAAGGGACGCAAGTCCTCGACCACGTGCGCACAAAGCAAAGTCGTCAACAAACAAAGAGCATTCAGAATCATCCTTGACGGCCTTTACAATGTTATTAATTTTAATACTAAATAAAACAGGAGATAGAATGCTGCCCTGTGGGACACCCATCTCCTGTTCAAAGGAGTCGGAGAGGGTGGAGCCCACACGGACATGGAACGACCGGTTAGTCAAAAAATTGTGAATAAAAACGGGCAGGTGCCCTTTAAAACCCATGTCCAACAAGTCAGACATTATGCCATACTTCCAGGTAGTGTCATACGCCTTCTCAAGATCGAAAAAAATTGCATAGACATGCTGCTTGTTGACAAAAGAATCTCGAATAAATGATTCAAAGCGGACTAAATGGTCAGTTGTACTACGGAAGCGCCGGAAACCGCACTGGAGGTCTGTGAGGAGACCCTGTGACTCAAGATGCCACACCAGGCGGGCGTTGACCAGGCGCTCCATAGTTTTACATAAACATGATGTCAAAGCGATAGGCCGGTAGTTGCCCGGGTCGGAAGGATCCTTACCCGGCTTGGGGATCGGTACAACCACAGCCTGGCGCCAAGACGGCGGAAAATGACCAGTTCTCCAGATATGGTTAAAGGCCTTGAGAAGTACAAGGAGTGACCTCTCAGGCAGATGCGTTAGGAATTGATAGTGGACGGTATCTAGGCCAGCAGCAGAGTCATTACATTTCTGCAAAGCTTGCTGCAATTCTGATAATGTAAACGGGACATTATAGTCTTCTGAGTTATCGGACTCAAAATCACAAATACGAGACTCTCGTTTCTCCTTCTCTCTCTGGAAGAAAGGTGAATAATGCTCCGTTGAAGAATTATGGGCAATGGTGGAGGCAAGCAAATTGGCCACAGCTTTATTATCTGTAACCAAACTGACACCATCTCTAAGATGGCCAACAGAAGCCGAGCCACCTCTGCCCCTAATTCTCCGAACAGCCTTCCATACTTTCTGGGACGGAGTCCGAGAAGTTAAAGATGAGACGAAGCGTCTCCAGGAAGCACGGCGTTCACGTTTAAAAATGTAACGGGCTTTCGCCCTCTGTCTTTTAAAGGTTAAAATATTTACTTGCGACGGATTACGGAAAGCACGTCGCTGAGCAGATTTGCGCGCTATTTGGGCCTTGCGGCACTCTTCTTTGAACCATGGTACTCTCGGCTTTCGAGGGACTGATGCGGAAGTTTTAGGGATGGTTTCACCCGCTACGTCCAACAAAATAGTAGTAAAAGAAGAAATAGGTTCTTCAGATGACATGACCACCTCCTCTGTAAGACGAGACTGACAGAGGGAGGCGAACAGAGGCCAGTTAGCTTTCTTAAGATTCCAGCGCCCCACCGGCGGATCCTCCCCACAGCTGACCGATGACAGGACTACTGGGAAGTGGTCACTACCACACAGGTCATCGTGAACCTTCCAGTCAAAGTCCAGCATGAGAGAAGGATCACACACAGTGAGGTCTAGAACAGAACTAGATCCTGAACCTGGGTTAGAGTATGTAGGTGAACCATCGTTAAAGACACATAGATTAAGTTGAGAAAAAACATCTTCTAACATCTGACCTCTGCCATCATAGTGGTCACTACCCCAAAGGTGAGCGTGACCGTTAAAATCCCCCATGAGAATAAAGGGAGGGGGCAGTTGATCAACTAAATTAAAAAAATCATTACTACAGACCCGCAGGGATGGTGGCAGGTAAATACTGCATATAGTTATGGTCTTCTTCAAGGTAACCCGAGCTGCGACAGCCTGAAGACAGGTGTCGATGCTAACGGGGCTACATAAAATTTGGCTACTAATGAGAAGAGCCACTCCACCCGAGCGCCTCTCCGAATCAGAGCCTTTATGTATAGCGTTAAAACCATTAAAGGACACAGGGTCAGAAGTCTTCAGGTAAGTCTCCTGAAGAGATATTACTGAGGGGTTATAGCACTTGACTAAAAGACGTAATTCCTCAAAGTTAGCTTGAAAACCACGACAATTCCACTGAAGCAGAGAGTCCATGATTATGTCTTATCTGGGGGTGCGGAGTTTTTCCCCCCTTTGTCCTTTGCCTTGGAAGGAGTCGGAGAAACAGAGGGGGGCCGGCTCCCGGGCCTCCTCTGGTTCCTAGGAGATGAAGGGGGTGGAGCTGCCGCAGCATCGACAACTTCCACTCCCTCCATCTGCTCCTCCAACGCAGCATATTTGTTTTGAAGGGGGACATCAATGTTCCCCTTCTGGGCCCGTGCGCACGGCGGTCCCATAGATTTCTTTGACTTCTGGTCCTGGCAGCGTTCCTGCCGCTAGAGTTAGCGGCCTTAGAAGGCTGACCAGAGCCAGAAACCTTTGGTGTTGACAAACTAGCAGGTTTGGGTGGGGGCTGAGGCTTAGGGGCAGCAGAAGGCGGTGCCACCGGACCGGTAGCGTCCGCCCTCTGCGTTCCCTGGCTCCTCGTCACTACCGGAGGAGGATTACTCTCCAGGGGTGAGAGGATCCGAGGCTCCGCCCCCAACCAAGAAGTTGGGGTTTGACAAGAGAAGTCTTTGGTGGGGCGCTTGCCTGCCACCGCAGCACTGAAAGTATACACAAAGTTGTTATTTGAGTTTGGCGCCGCCTCAGCTGCACCAGGACCGTCAACCATTTTTTTTGCGTCCGCAAAGGACAGCCCCTTCTCCACACGCACCTGCTGAATCCTGCACTCGGAGATCCAACGAGGGCACTTCTTGTCCGAAGCCATATGCGCCCCCTGGCAATTCACACACAGGGGGATGGCTGTGCAGGACTCAGCAGAGTGTCCGGGCTTAGTGCAACGGGCGCATAGGGCCTCTGCCTGGCGGCATGTCTTCTGCCCATGGCCATACTTTTGGCACTTAAAGCACCGAAGGGGGAGAGGGACGTACTTTTTCACTTTTAGGGAGTAGTAACCTCCCCAGATGGTAGTAGGAGCTGTGGGGGTGCCAAACGTCAGGATGATGGTAGGGAGACGGATCTCCCTACCACCTCGTTTGGAAATGAAGCGCCTGACGTAGGTCACCCCCTGTGACTTAAGGTTCCGTACAAGTTCATCTTCAGACAGTTCGGCCAATGCTTGATCTTTAATCACCCCTCTAGAGGAATTCATTGTTTTGTGGGGAGTGACCTCCACTGGAGTGTCTCCGATGGAGGAGAGCCTCAGTAGCCCATTGGAGTGTGCCCGGGTACGGCACTCTACCAACAAGTCACCAGACCTGAGGCGCTGGGCCTCAGGCCTGCCAACACGGCTCCTGAGGGTCTCCCCCACCAGGAAAGGGTGCAGCTTGGAAACAGGCTTCTCTTTAACTTTGCTGTGGATAATGAGAAAGCGAGGCCAGACGGCCGAAACCTGAGGCGTCGCTTCCCCACAATCAGAGTCGCTATCATTTTCAAGGTCAATGTCAGTGGCTATGTGCCGCTTTGGTGCCAGTTTTGGTTTTTTGATATTTTCCATATTATAGTATGATAGATATTCATCCCCCGGGGGTCCCCGCCCGCCACCGAGCCCAACAAGGGAAAGTGCAATTGTCGGCGGGTCTCCAGCCGACGCACAATGGAGACTGCCCGAAAGATATACTCAAGGGGGTAAGCCCGATTGAACCGTTTGAGCCACCGCCTTCTATCACACTGTTGAATGCAGGGGAATACTGGCGTAAAGCACCCAATCAGCATCAGAGGCTATAGCATGGTGCTCCGTATAACAACCCGCATGTCAACAGGGGGATAGGGCTCGACGTGACAAGAGCCGATTGACTAGGCCGGTACGACTAGCCTCCCGTTTAGGCAGAAGTCAAGGCCAAAGTGGAGTGTTTCAGCCACCAGGATCCTCTTCTCCCCCGACACGAGTCTCCAAGCACGGCAAACACTTGGGATCCAAAGGACCAAAAGCTCAGAGTATTTTTAAGGACCAATCCAACATGGTAAGACCTGGGTAAGCACAGCTCCTTAAAAACCGGACCAGTGAAAAAGACTGAACAACATATCTGCTGACATCAAGTCCTAATCCTGGACAAAGATGGCACCCGTCTGCTAGCCCACTCAGTCAGGGACCGAGTGGACTACCCACCCACGCCACGTGGAGGCCGGTGCCGGGTAGGCATGCATGGGCAGAAGACTGGTGCATCTCCGTCAACAAGGAGAAATCCTCCACCACCCTCGTCACACTGTCCCCAAAGCAGAAAGCCGGAACCATCAAGCTTGGTGGAACCCCTCTGAGAGAGGATGAAGAAGTTACCTACCTTGGTGTCACCTTCGACAGACGTCAGACCTAGAAACCACACATTGCACAGGCAGAGGGGAAGGCCCGGCGCAAGCTGGACATACTCAGGAAACTGGCAGGCACCACCTGGGGAACGAACGAGAAGATACTGAAGACAGTATACCAGGGAACAGTCAGGCCCCACCTCGAGTACGGCTCCACAGCGTGGTCAACCTCAGCCAAGACGAACCTGCAGACCCTCGACCGAGTGCAAAACCAGGCTCTTCGACTCATCACTGGTGCAATGAAATCCACACCAATCAAGGAAATGGAGAAGCTGACCACAATCCAACCTCTCAGCCAGAGGAGATAAGTCAAAACCATGGTACAGGCGGAGAAGCTCAGGTGCTTGCCCGACCACCCCATGAAGCACAGACTAAGCAACTTCACCAAGAACCGGCTCAAAAGAAGCAGCTTTGTCCATGAGAGCATGCGACTTTCTCGACAGTACAGGGAAGTCCTTCCACAGAGCACTCTACCTCTGATCACAAAAGAAGTGGAAAACCCTTGGGCAGTGGACAAACCAGACATCCAGATCTGCACCAGTGTCCCACATGCTGCCTCAGGAGACAGTCAGGATGACACCGTTCGACGGGCACTCACCCTAGCCCTGATTGACGAACAGTACCCAAAGGAGGCATGGATCCACATCTACACTGATGGATCAGCAACAAATGCCGTTTCCAATGGAGGTGCTGGCATCCTGATCCAGTTCCCAGGGGGACATACAGCCACATCCAGTGTAGCCACCGGCAAACACTGCACAAACTACAAAGCAGAAACCGAAGCACTTATGCAGGCCGCCTCCATGGTTCAGAATTCTACAGACCCATGCTATCAAGTTGTCTTCTTCTCCAATGCCCTTTCAGTCCTTCAGGCCCTCGAGAACGACAAACTCCCCCAGCTGACCAGAGCTTTGCAGAAGGTCAGACAAACCAGAAGAGTTGTTCTCCAATGGATACCAGCCCACTGTGGGGTACCAGGAAATGAAAGGGCAGACGAGCTGGCGAAAGAAGGAGCCACAAAAGATCAACAAGAAAACAGCGTCAGCTATAGTGAGCAAAAGACAATCATCATGGCATTGATGAGGCCGAGGTCAAACAGAGACGACTACCACACAATGACCAGAGAGCAGCAAGTCGTCCTGATCAGACTGCGTACCGGCCACAACAGACTGAACGCTCACATGAACAGAAAGCTCAAGCTGGCGCCATCACCAACCTGCGCCTGTGGTCAGGAAGACCAAACAGCGGAACATATTCTCCAGAGATGCCCCCTACTGAACGATGAAAGAAAAGAAGTGTGGCCATCGCCAACTCCACTGCAGACCAAACTCTACGGCAGTCGAGAAGACCTGGAAAAAACGACGTCATTCATCGCCGGTGCTGGACTGACCGTAAAGCCCACTGCGAACGAAAAGAAGAAGAAGAAGAGAAGAAGCTAGTAAATGAAGAGGAGGCGGTCACCATAGAGCAGCAGTGGAAGGCAGTTAGAGAGGTGCTGAACTCAACCTGCAAAGACACTGTAGGGTTCAGGAAACACCATCACAAGGACTGGCTGTCGGCACAGACCTTGAAGAATAGAAGTGAGGAAGCAGAAGAAAGAGTTGTCAACAACAGTCGCACGAGAGCAGCCAAAGCAAGGGCACAGGAGGAATACTTGGAAGCCAACCGCGAGGTGAAGAGGAGTATCAGGGCAGACAAGAGGGCCTACACAGACAGCCTGGCAGCAGAGGCAGAAAAGGCAGCAGGCAGCGGCAACATGAAACAGCTCTACGACATTACCAGAAGATTGTCGGGCAAGTATGGCCATACAGAAAGACCAGTAAAAGACAAGGAAGGCAAGCCTATTGCAGACAGAGCAGACCAACTCGACAGATGGGCAGAGTATTTTGAAGAGTTACTGAACAGACCCAGCCCACCCGACCCCCCAGACATCCAGCCAGCAGAGACCGACCTACCCATCAGCTGTGACAGACCCAGCCGGGAAGAGATCAGAAGAGCAGTGGCATTTTTGATGAACGGCAAAGCAGCAGGGCCAGATGGCATCCCAGCGGAGTCTCTGAAAGCAGACCTAGAGACAACAGTAGAGATGCTGTACCCACTGTTTGGAAAGATCTGGGAAGAGGAGGTGATGCCGGCTGACTGGAAGGAGGGGTACCTAATCAAGCTTCCCAAGAAAGGTGACCTCAGCAAGTGTTCCAACTATAGAGGAATCACCTTGCTGTCAGTACCAGGAAAGGTCTTCAACAGGATCATCCTGGAGAGAATGAAGAGCTCCGTTGACCCCCAGCTGAGAGACCAGCAAGCAGGATTCAGGAAAAACCGATCATGTACAGACCAGATCGCCACTCTCCACATCATCGTGGAACAGTCTCTGGAGTGGAGCTCCCCGCTGTACGTCAACTTTGTGGATTACGAGAAAGCATTTGACAGCGTGGACCGAGAGACTCTGTGGAAACTCCTACGACACTACGGTGTACCCACAAAGCTCGTCCGCCTGATCAAGAGCAGCTACGATGGCATGACATGTCGCGTGATCCACGAAGGGCAGTTCACCAGGGAGCTCCAGGTCAGAACCGGTGTCAGGCAAGGGTGTCTGCTGTCTCCGTTCCTCTTCCTACTGGCCATAGACTGGGTCATGAAGAGGACCACAGAGCAGAGAAGAAGCGGAATACAGTGGACACTGTGGACACAGCTTGATGACCTCGATTTTGCAGATGACTTGGCATTACTGTCCCACACGCATCAACAAATGCAGGACAAGACCACGAGGCTTGCAGACATCTCGTCCCAAGTGGGCCTCACCATCCACGAACAGAAAACAAAGACAATGAGGCTGAACGCAACCAGGGAAGAACCAGTCTTGCTTGCTGGCACCCCGTTGGAGGAGCATCATAGACAAAAAAGGCGGCACTGATGCAGATGTCAGAGCACGAATCGGTAAAGCCAGAGCAGCCTTTCTCCAGTTGAAAAAAGTGTGGAGTTCCAGAGAGCTGTCACAAAACACCAAAGTCCGGATTTTCAACTCCAACGTAAAAGCAGTTCTCCTATATGGAGCAGAGACTTGGAGATTGACAAAAACCACTGTCAACAGAGTACAGATCTTCATAGACAGTTGCCTTAGAAGAATTTTGAAAATCCACTGGCCAGAGAAGATCAGCAACATCAGACTCTGGGAGAGAACAGAGCAGATAACAGCAGAGAATGAAATTGGGCGAAGAAGATGGGGATAGATTGGCCAGCTTCCAGAATCACTAGGCAGACATTGTCATGGAATCCCCAGGGAAAGAGGAAAAGAGGTAGGCCGAGAAACTCCTGGCGTCGAGACCTCCAAGCAGACATCAAGAGAATGGAAACCACCTGGAGTAAAATCGAAGTAGAAGCACAGGACAGGAGTCGCTGGAGGTCTCTCGTCGACGGCCTATACCAGGGTATGGGTGACAGGCGTAAGTAAGTAAGTAAAGTAAGAAACCATTCCTAGTTGTAATACCATCGGTAATGTTTTTTGAGAAAACAAATCTCCAAGAATGCCAATGTCAACGTTGATCAGGAACACAAACAGATGGACAACGGAGAGGAAGATGTTGCTGAGATGGCCCAGTACACACTCACTTTTCCTATCACACTGATCCCAAAAATATGAACAATATTGCGATCAGATTGTAAGGCAGAGAGAATAACAAGTCCCATATTTAAAGATTGTGAAGCACTTACAACTGTAATAAAATTAACCACTACATATGTATCCATTGTTATATACATGTATATCCATAATTAATTATTACACTTTAAAATTAAAAAAATAGGAGGGCACACTGGAAGGATGCACGAGACTAGTGTACAGCATGTTACAGAGAGCCAACAAAACAGTGTCTGATTCTCCACTATCTTCATGCATACCCAGCATGCTATCAACTGATCCTTTAACTTCACAATACCTTCATGATGTGCAAAGTGAACAAGAGCTGTAGTGTCATCCAACATCTCCACAGAGGTAACAGAGCCGCCTGCATTACGCTTCCTGTTCTCAAAGAACAGAACAATACAATCCATGGTGGTAACTGGATTCAGGTTGCTTACAATGACAGTGTTGGACGCCACAGGAACACTTTGGAATAGCAATAGAGAGTTTGAATCCAGTGGACTTGTTTTGCATGCCTGGCGAAAATACTTCAGATCTGCAAAACCAAATGTACCATTATGTTGTTGGAGAATACTCAGCAGACCCATAAAGGAACTAAAGAAAGAAAGGACATTTATAAAGGCCTCACGGCCTATTTTGTCCTCACAATACTACTACTACTACTACTACTAAAGCAGTGGCAAAATTCTAGTCATAAATATAGTCTAAACATGTCACAGAAAAAGACTGTGTTCTGCATTAGATAACAAAGAATATATTAACCAATACTAAGAGCAGTTATTGACTATATACATAAGCTTATGTCAGAGACAGAAGCGAGTCTTAAACCCTGCTTGAACCAAGTTTATCACCAAAAGCCACAATAATGTTGCCTATAAATGTTGCTGATTTTGTTAGCATGAACTTGATTTATGTTAGGTTAACTTAAGCGGTATCTTCATGCGCGTCTCAAATAAATAATGTGTACATCTAAGTCCAATGCACTAAATTAATTGAATAATGAGTATGTAGTAAAATTGTTGCCGCTAGGGTTTCATGTGAAAGGAAAACAGAAGATAGAGGTTGAAAACCCTTTAAATTAGTGTGTGTGTGTGTGCGTCTATGTGTATGCATGTACGTGAGTGGCAGCAGGCATGAGTGAATGCGAATGTATGCAGTGACGTGTATGTATGTAGACGTAAGTTTTGTGCTATGTGTTTTGTGCATGTGTATTTGCATCATTATGTTGTTGTTTTTTTTTGTTTGTTTTTGTTTGTTTTTTACGTCATTCTAAATTTGCTCTATACAGGATGACGTCTTTTCTTTCTATCGTGTGTTCTTTTCTGTTCTACGTTTGTTTCCAAGTCACCTGAAGAAGGATCTTTGATCCGAAACATCGTCCCTTATCTAATTTAAAGGGTTTTCAACCTTTATCTTCTGTTTACCTTTTGAATAATGAGTACTTTACTTTATTTGTATTCTAATCATTATCTTGAACTCTTAGCCTACTAAGTAACTTTTCTGTATTACACACTTTGCTGGTAAATAATTCTGTTAGGAGTTCAATTCTGGATCCTGTGCACATGCAAAGGAATGGCTTGTAACAACACATTCAACACTAAAAATGCCCCTGCACTGCGAGCAAAACCATGGCTAGGCAGATGTCGCACAGTCTTCTAAAGGAAGTTGTCTCATGGCAGCTTGAGCCGCCAGCCGTAGACAAAAAGCTGCCTGAGGTGATCAAGTGCAGGTGAATAAAAAGAGAGCAATGCTAACCCACGCTTCCTGGTTCCATCATAACCAATGCTTCACCAGACCTCATGTCTAGTTTAATCGCAGTCACTGAGATGTCTGCCACACACTCCAGGTAATTCCACAGATGGTCCTCTGAGGTTCCCCGAGGCACACCCATCAGACGCACCCGGTCATCATAGCAAATTGGGGGTGAATGGAGCTTCACTCGCATAATCCCTTGCTTCAAATGGTGATCTCTTGACACCACTCTTTTAGCCACTGCACAAAGATTGTATTCATTAAACCATTCAGACCCGACGCACTACAGCAAGATATGGATCAACCATGATAGTTCAATAGTCATGCCACAACAGCTTGGCACCACAAGGTGTTTTGGTCTAACAATATCAGTCTGTCTTGTGAAATTACATATAATCTACAGAGGACAATTCCTAAACAGACAATTGCAACCTTACCTGTGTTGAATGTGTTAACTTTGAACTTGTGCTGACTTGTCAAAAAATATGTATTCACATGGAAACTACAGTGTTTAAATCTAGAAAACAACACAGTAATGCCATAACCCAATTCCTGCAGTATATCTTAGTGTCAACCATAGGGGTCTATGGATAGTAGCTTTGACTAATGCAAATCCACTGCGCCACCGCGTGCGCGCAAGCGCCTATACTAAGCCCAAGACTAAATACAATGGAGGAAACAAACAAGCCCGCGAAATTCTAGCTGTGGCCGGAAGTATCCCGGACCTAACGCGACTGCCGCATGCAGCACGGGTCACAAGTTCATGTCGACACTCTTGTTTTAATTTCATTGGATATGCTAATTTACTTAAACCAATGAAAAATGAGCATGGCGTACTTCCGGGCGCAGCCTCAACCTTTCGATTAGCGTCTGCAAAAATGATGCTTCACTTTGCAAAAAGCATCGATACTAAACTATCGGTTATGATCGGCGGGCAAGGTTGGTGTAGATTTGTGGCAAAATATCTATTGAGTTTGTTCAGTTCGGGGTTTTAGGAGAATGGTTGCTTTGAGGGTTGAAACTGCTCTGGAATCACAGTGCATCGTCTTTCGCGTGTGCCATTTGTTTCCTCCCTTGTATTTAATCTTGAGCTTAGTATAGGCGCTTGCGCATATGCGGTGGCGGAGTGGATTTGCATTAGTCAAAGCTATTATCCACGGACCCCTATGGTGTCAATTATCCTTCTTTCCTCAGAACAATCATATGCACATGGGAACTCCTCACATGTTTCTGTCATTTTAACTGCATGACATCTTAACTGTAATTTTGTAACCAAAAAGCAGATGTCAGTTACTCTATATCAATCAGTAATACCGAATAATACATGTATTTTCTCATTGCATCATACAATATGCACGTGCTTGGGTGGCACATAGCACATGCTAAATATGTGCTAGTATATAAATTATACTTTATAAAATTTGGATGAGTAAAACAGTTCATTACATATTTTTAACAAAAATTAAATCCTTGTGTATCCAAATTAAGTCTGTAAATGTTCAAGCAGCTAACCTTCACTATCTGCAAAGGTGAGCAGAAAGCACTGGTTTTCCCAATCCCAGGTAATTCCATCATCATCATCAAGCTCCCCTCCACCACTACGCTTTGAATTCTCAAAGTAGAGCCTGCACATTTCTTCATCATCCTCTTGCAGTCCTGTAACCTCTACAGTCCGTAGCTCTTCACTCAGTCCCTCTTGAGTCGTCACTTCTCTGAATGCATCTTTATTTCTTGTCTGTTGGTCTCTGATGTCACGACTGAGTCCTCTTTGTGGCTTATCTAGTACACCAGAACAACCCTCATCTCCCTTTTCATGACTGGAGTCCACCTGACTAGCACGATGGTGAACTCTCGGGAAGAGTCGTCCCAGAGGGTTTTCTGTTGTGATGAAAAATGAATTTTTCTCTAAAATGTATTTTTTCGAAAAATACTTACCGATGACATTACTATATGGAAGTATCTACTAGCTTACTTAATTTCAGCCTAAGAACCTGTTGTGTTCCTACACAACCAGGGAGGCAACTCAGGGGACTGTAACCGGGACCGTGAGTAGCTTCCCGTCCCTGCCCATCCGGTCATGTGCCACGTGGTGTCACGCCAGTCGGAAATGCTTAGTTTACCAGCGGCAAGCGGGGCAGGTGGAAGGGTCTTTCGCATAATGTCATCGGTAAGTATTTTTTGAAAAAATACATTTTAGAGAAAAATTCATTTGTTTCCTCAAAAACATTACTATATGGAAAAATTACGAAAAGGAGGAGGGTGCCACCCAAAAGATTACCCCCTGAAAAAGGGCTTAGACAGACCTGCCCTCCTAAGAGCAAACTCCCGACAATTTCAGCTAAGTATTACCTACGGCGCCTCTGGCGCCGGGAGGGAGTGTTGCGCCGCGGCGATGTCCCCCACCAGTGTGAGGTTGTCTCACTGGCCTGCCATCTTCCGGAGGTAGAAGCGGGCGAAGGTGGATTCTGCCCGCCAGCCCACAGCTGCCACGATGTCTATGACGGCACAGTTGCGGTTGAAGGCGACGCTCGTGGCCATGGCTCTTACCTCGTGTGCCTTAGCCTCTTAGCTCCCTCTGGGGAAAGGTCCTGGTAGGTGGACCGTACGACCCAGCATAGCCAGGAAGATATCGTCTGGGCTGTAATGTCAGTTCTGCCTGGGGCCAGTGGCAGAAAGAGGCGGGACCGTCCCTTCCGGACAGGCTTGGATCTGCGCATATAGACGCGCAGGGCGCACACTGGATCTTGCTGCCTGGTCTCCCGGGGAAAGTTCACTCCTTTCAGCGGCCGTATGGTGATCACCTGGGGCGCAGTCAAGGGAGACCTAGTCTTGGCGAGAAAGGACGGGTCAGTGAGAAGCTGCATGGAGCCATCCGTCCTGAACTGCAGGCAGGCCGGGCGCACTGAGAGCACATGTAGCTCACTTACTCGGGCCGCCGTGGCGAGGGCCAACAGGAAGCAGGTCTTCCGAGTCACATCCACAAACCAGGCCAAGTGGAGCGGTTCGAAACGGTCTGAATTCAGCCACGTCAGTACCCAGGGCAGGTTCCAGCATGGAGTCAGTGAGCGGGGAACCGGGTGCTGGAGGCCAAAGTATGCCATAAGGTCGGCGAGGTCTTTGCATTCGCCGGGGTCCGGGCGGCCGAGGTGTCGGTAGGTGTCCGCAATCATGGACAAGTATCCTCTGATCGTGATGGGGGCTAATCCCTGGTCGCTAAAGAGCCAGAGGAAGAACTCGGTGAGCTGAGGGGTAGTCAGATCGGTGGGGGAGAGGTGCTGGCCATCACACCAGAACCGTAGTACTTGCCACTTTCCCTCATAGACACGTCTGGTTGAGGGTCTGCGGGCAGAAGCGATCGCCTCCACTGCTGCACTCAAGAAGCTTCTAGCCGCGAGGGCTTGCCGCACAATCTCCAGGCGTGAAGGAGAAGCCACTCCAGGCACCGAACCGATGGAACAGCGGCTGGCGGGGTTGCTCGAGCATCGTGCTCGGGGTGGGGAGCAGCAGGGAGGGGTCTCGTGGCAAGACTGAGTAGGTCGGTGGTCCAAGATCTGATCCAGGAGAATGGGGCCACCAGCAACATCACTGCCTCGCATCCCTTGAGCTTGAGCAGGACTTTGGGGATTGAAACCGTCGGGGGATATACGTAAGCAATGAGGCCGTCGCAAGGAATGGAGAGCGCGTCAACTGCCCAGGCAAGGGGGTCTGGAATAGGGAAGACGAAGAGGGGAAGTTGGCGATTCCACCTCGTGGCGAAGAGGTCGATCATGGGAGTCTCCCAGTGAGCACAGATCATCTGAAAGATGTCCGGTCGCAGAGTCCATTCCGTGTGGAGGAGCTGGCCACGCCGCGAGTCGGCTAGAATGTTCTGGTGACCCAGAATGTGTCGCGCTCAGAGGAAGATGCCGCGGTCTTTGCACCAGCACAGGACCTGGTAGAGGAGCATGCAGAGGTCAGTGGAGCGCACGCCACCCTGTTTCTGGATGTAGGAAACCCCCGTGGAGTCAGGAGCTCCTGGTGATGGAAGCGGGACTCCCATGCGATGAGGGCCTGCCAAACTGCGTTTAGTTCCAACCAGTTGATGTGCCTGTCCGCCAGGTCCGGTGGCCAGTGGTCGGATGTCGTGAGGAACCTCGGGAGCAGGTGTGCGCCCCACCTGGCGAGACTGGCATCCACGCACAGCGAAAGCGGGGGCGGGGATGAGGTCAGAGGTATTCCCGACGTGAGCCACAAGTGGTCTGACCAGCATTGCAGGTGGGGACGAAGCATCTGAGGAACACGTACATGGGCAGTGAGATCGCCGGAGGACGGGCGCCAGTGGAGAAGCAGATGCAGCTGGAGAGGCCAGGAGTAAAGACGCCCGAGTGGCAAGAGGTCCGCCGCTGCATTCATCAGGCCGAGGAGCTGGAGCCAAACTCTGGCGGGAATGGCCTCTTCTCAGGGCCACCTGGCGGGCCAGGGCGGCCAACTTCTGGATCCGCAGCTCTGGCAGTCTCACTCGGTTGAGGTCGGTCGCAAATTCCATGCCGAGGTGTACAAGCCGGCGGGATGGGGTGAGGTCCGACTTGCCTGCGTTGACCAGGAATCCCAGCCACGTCAAAAACAGGAGAAGCGCATCTCTGTCTGTCACAAGATTGGACTCTGACTGGTTCCGCAGAAGGAGGTCGTCTAAATAGTTCGAGGTCGGACTGGAGGATGACTGTCTGGCCTTGGCGACGATGGTGTCCATGATGTGCGTGAAGACCCACGCGCTGAGGTCGAGGCCGAACGGGAGGGCCCGAAACTGGTATACCATGCCGTTGAAGGTGAAACTCAGGTACCGTCTGGAGGTAGGGTGCATGGGGACGTGGAGATACACGTCGGACAGGTCCAGACTGAGAGCGAAATCCATGGGCTGCATGGTGGCCCTGAGGGCCTTGGCTGTCTCCATGGGAAAAGCCGGGGATGAGATGTACCTGTTCAGTGCCGAGAGATCGATGACGGGTCGCCACTTACCGCCTGGCTTGGGTACCACGGAGAGGCGGCTGTAGAAGGCTGGGGAGTCGTGATGCGACACTACCTCTGTGGTGGCCTTCTGCAGTAGAGCAGCGACCTCGCTGGGAAGGGTGACGGCCTTGAGCTGGTCGATCGGAATCTCGGTCCACAGGGGAAAGCGTCTTCAGGTCGAGGGAGCGGGCCGCGGCAGGCC
This sequence comes from Semisulcospira habei, assembly GCA_036245525.1. Classification (NCBI taxonomy): domain Eukaryota; kingdom Metazoa; phylum Mollusca; class Gastropoda; family Semisulcospiridae; genus Semisulcospira; species Semisulcospira habei. Next base: position 214,710,478 of record BTPG01000002.1, on the reverse strand, counting down.
TGTAGAACTGCATCACGACGCATCAGGTCACTCACAAACCAGATAGGTGAGGCTAGTGCTGGCAGAATTGTATACAAACCAAGGGGAATCATAGCGCTGGACAGACAAACAGATCCCCTGCCCCCGCCTATCAGGCACCCAATCGCCAGCCCACAGAGAAATACGCAGGTATAGAACAAGACGATCATTTCCATTCTCAACAAGAATGGATCAGGTCTCTTATATAACCCATGTCTTTCTCCAGAACTTAGGAAGTAGGCAGGAGAAACATACATGGGTTATATAAGAGACCTGATCCATTCTTTTTGAGGATGGAAATGATCGTCTTGTTCTATACCTGCGTATTTCTCTGTGGGCTGGCAATTGGGTGCCTGATAGGCGGGGGCAGGGGATCTAACTGTTTGTCTGTCCAGCGCTGTGATTCCCCTTGGTTTGTATACAATTCTGCCAGCGCTAGCCTCACCTATCTGGTTTGTGAGTATCTATAACTCGAGGCAAATTTGTATCGTTACATTGTTGTGTAAAGTTCTGTGCATCTACTGTGGGAAATCAGGGTATTTACCCGACCACATATAGTAGCGCACCTTCATGTTTGTGTATGTATGTTTCTCCTGCCTACTTCCTAAGTTCCGGAGAAAGACATGGGTTATATAAGAGACCTGATCCATTCTTTTTGAGGATGGAAATGATCGTCTTGTTCTATACCTGCGTATTTCTCTGTGGGCTGGCGATTGGGTGCCTGATAGGTGGGGGCAGGGGATCTAACTGTTTGTCTGTCCAGCGCTGTGATTCGCATCAGGTCACAGTTTGAGGCGGCGGCCATGGCGTTGACAGAGGAGTGATATGCTGCCCGGCTGGCCGCCACTGCGAGGGCGAGGAGGTCTCCCAAGAGAGGCGTAATAGATGCGATGGACAAAAGCTTGGGTGAGGAACTCCAGGAAACCTGAGCAAGCCAAGGTGTTACAGACCAGGGACGCAGTCTTGTCCAAGCCGCGGGGGAGGCCGCGCTTCAGCTGAACGGCGCTGCCAGCCTGCACTAGCGCCGGTAGATACACTGAGGGTAGGGGACAGGAGAAAGCCTGGGAATGGCCTGCATACCAGACCTGGCAGAAGGCGATGTCGAGGCCAGCCGGCCAACTACGGTCAAAGAAGAAGTCGTACTCACGGGAAGCGGCCTGTTGGAGCTGCGCTAAGAAGGCGTCCCTGAGGACCCTAAAACGGGGGGCTGGGGGAGCAACTTGAATCTCTTCACCTGACGGCCAGCATCGACGAAGGCGGACGCTTTCCTCTTGAGTGGAAGGGACGGCGGGCAGGCCTCCGAAGGAAGAGAGGCCGCAATTAGACAAGCTGCTTCATCCAAGGAAAGGAGATTCTCCACTCGCGGGGCCGAAGGGGTTGCAGGCTCGTCCGGCAAACATGAGCGGGGAGAGGGAGAGCAGCTGTTTCGCGGCGAGCAGGGCCAAAACGGTGTCCTTGGGCAGAAGGCTCAGGGCCTCGTCATCATCGGAGGGGGGGGGGGGGGGTGAGAAGTCCGGCGGGGATGCTGGGGTCCTCGCTAGCAACGTCCAGTCATATGGAGAGGGGAGCAGGAAGGGGGCGACTCACCCAGAGGCTCCTCTGCTGAAGGTGGGGCGAAGACGGGGATAAGGCGCGCCGGGGCGATAGTGGGCTGGTGCGGGCTGGGCGTCTGTCCTGGGGGGAGTGACTGCGATGACGGGAGCATGGTAGACAGTTCCGCTTGGCCAGGCTCCTACTGCGACGCCTTGGGGGCGAAGGCGACGGGCATCGGGGCAAGCGAGGCGAGGCGTGCCATGTCGCACGGGAGGGTGGTCGCGGATACAAGGTGTGAGACGTGGTCGAAAGCGACGAGGACGAGGAGGGCCAAGGGCTGCGTCTGCTGTACCGCTGCACATCACGGTCCATCCTAGGAGCGCCGACAGAAGCGCGGGGTCGCATGGGGCCTCTGGCTTCGTGTAATCTATCAGGTCTGCCAACAGGCAGTGGACGAGGCGATGAAGGTCTCTGCAGGCCGGCCTCAGTGAGGTGGGTGCTGTGCTGGCTATATGACTCCCTGTAGGAGTGAGCGGGCTTATCTGTGCGGGACCCATCAGGACTGTCAGTGGTTGATGTACGACGTGACGAAGTTCGCTGCAGGCTGGCCTCAATGAGGCAGGCGCTCTGCCGGCTATTTGACTCCCCGTAGGAGTGAGCGGGCTTAGTCCTAGAGGGTGCAGTGGTAAATGCAGTCCTGGGGCGTGAGTTGTGGTCACGCATCCTGAGTGTCGTCCATTCCCCAAGGTCCGAGCGGGCGTGACTGGTCACTTCCCCGATCACAGAGGGGGGCGCCATGGTGGACGGGCGGTCACATGCCGGCGTCGAGCGCTCGCGCCGGTAAAAACTCCAAAGCTACGACCAACGGTCCTCTGGCCATGCAGAGCGAACATCGCAGGCGTGGTAGAAGGCGCAGCCAGAACAGGGGAGGCAGACCTTGTGGTTATAGCTCGGCCATTGGAAGTCGCCGCACTGTGGACAGGTGCGCACTTGGCAGCTGCAACACATATAAGATGTGAAAGGCGACCGGGCGTGGGCACACCGAGGCCCCGCCAAACGAATTCGAGCGTTCGACGCAAAATAGATACGAGCAATACAAAGCGCCCCTGGTCGAAGCCGACGCCAAGGGCCGGCTGAGGGCTGGGACCGAGACCTTACCTCCCCATGGCCGCGGGGATGGGGGGGGGGGGGGGGGGGGAACTTCCATACCACCCTTAGGGTGCGCTGGCGGGAGGAAAGCTCCAGAAGGCACACCGAAGCCCAGAAACCCACATGCAACCATGTAAGTCCAAGGAAGGGAAGGGAGCCACAAGTAATCCAACCACAAGAAAGCACCCCCGTAATCCAAGAGAACACAAAATCCAAAGGAACACAGGTAAGTCAAAACCCGACTGGCCCTTTAAGAACCGGTTGCACCGTACACAGTCAAGGTCCCGTAGGCTAGAACACAACGTTCACGGTATGCTAAGTAGACCGACTGGCGTGACACCACGTGGCACGTGACCGGATGGGCAGGGACGGGAAGCTACTCACGGCCCTGGTTAGTCCCCCCGAGTTGCCTCCCTGGTTGTGTAGGAACACAACAGGTTCTTAGGATGAAATTAAGTAAGCTAGAAGACACTTCCATATAGTAATGTCATCGGTAATGTTTTTGAGGAAACAAATACAATGGAAAGATATACCTGAAATACAAATGTTAAACGTGTAGAGCTCAACATCTTTTGTCCTTGAAGAATGTGCTTTCACCAATGGGGCACCCCGTAGACTCTGAACAAATTTTGGCCCCTAATGGATTCAAACCCGTGACCTTTCGGTCGAGTTGAACATTCTACAACCTAAGTCACCCAGCTCAAACTTGACAAGATGATGAGTATTTTGAGAATCTGATCTATTAATTTTTACCAGATGTAACAAGCTGACAGTTTTGCACATGCATTAATATGATTTAAAAGAGAAAAAGATATTTCTGAAGGTCTGACACATTTATTGATGCTACCTAAAGGCTTCCTCAGACGGAGAAACGAAACGAAACATTTCGTTGAAATGTCCGCATTTCAGACATTTCTCCAACATTTCACCGTTTCACGAAATGCGAAACGACACATTTCACGAAATAGAACTTGTCTCTATTTTGCGAAATATTTCGCCGAAACATTTTGACCGTTACCCAATCAGCGTCGTCCGCTGCCAATCTGACGTCATTCAAGCCCAAACACTGAGGATAGCAACGGGAAAGCGATGCCGTGGATTCAGGTCTATTATGGCTAGAATTGCATGATGTGACGCACGATTCTGTAAGATTTAAGCGGAGAAATCGTTTTCGAAATGAAATCTATCAAGTATCATCACTAAAGTACTACCAAAATATGATTTTCGGTCAGTTTTCTAAACCCCACTTTCATCGGCTGCTCTGCGAAGCCGCCTACACAATGGCGGCTATCGCTTCGAGACGGCGGCTTCCTCGATTCACTTGAACCAGCTTTGTTTACGCATTCACAAGCGCTTACGGTTATTTGATATGGTCGGCAATTCACTTTAATTGTGTAAGTGAAGGCACACGTCTTATATGTTTAGTTTTTAAGCGTCAGTAGTCAGAAATATGACCCGATATCCACCGATACAAACCAGAGCATGTGTCAGTGAAGAGTTACTTCCCCTGTACCAATCAAAATAAATTTTCACCGCGTTTCTACATGTGTGGAGGAGGCATTTCAATGCAATGAAAATGTTTCGTTTCTTGTGCATTTCGTTTCTCCGTGTAGGGAAGCCATAAATGAAATTGCCCTAAAATGAAGTTCTGATACGTGTGTGTGTGTGTGTGTGTGTGTGTGCGTGTGTGTTTTAACCCTTTTAGCCCCCGATCCCTACAGCAGGAGATGGCTTGATCATCGAGCCATCTCCTGCAACTGGTACATAGTCGTTAGGCAACACCTCCAAAATTTGAGAATGGGACCTTGGGGCTAAAAGGGTTCCTAAATGTTCAAAATGTTCCTAATATAAGCTTCCTGGTTTCAACATACCCACTGCTTCACCAGATCTCTTGTCTGATTTCAGTGCGGTCACTGTAATGTCAGCTACACACTCCAAGTAATTCTTTAGATGGTCCTTTGAGGTTCCCCTAGGCACACCCATCAGACGTGCCTGGTCATCACTGCAGAAAGGGGGTGAATGGAGCTTCACCTGCATAATTCCTTGCTTCAAATGGTGATCTCTTGACACCACTCTTTTAGCCACTGCACAAAGATTGTATTCATTCACACATTCAGATCCAAAACATTACAGCAAGATATGGATCAACTATATCATAGTTCAATGGTCACAACCAACAGCTTAAGTGGCACCTCAAGGTGTTTTGATGTACAGCATCTGAACTGGTGTAGTCTTCAGAGGATAAACTTCCAAAGTTGGCAATTTCAGCCTTATTTGGGTTTGAAGGTGCATTACCGCCATAACTGTTCAAAATACACTTCTGTAACAGATGGTTATGAAACGCTACACACAAGTGTAGTTATGGTTCATTTAGACACAGGAAAATCCAGTTCAGCACGTCATCTTAATATCAAGTAATCCGACGATGAATCTACTCCGTTCTAGAAATAAAATGCTATCAGTATGAGAAACAGCTAAAGATAGACTGAAACGCTAATGGCAGCGCAGAGTAAATAAGTGTGATTACATTTGTGCTTTTGCTGCATGTCCAAACTGCTGTTAAAATTCATTAGGTATGTTGACACAAAATAACAAACACAAATGGTGCTGAAATGTGTCTTCAGATTTATGTGTAATGGTACTTTAATGTGTTGTGCATTTCTTTTCTTCTTGAACTTGCACTGAATTGTCCATAAAAAAAATATTCACACATTAACTATAAAATGTTTAAATCTAGAAAACACTACACAGCAATACCATTTAAAACCTGATACCTGCAGTATGTCTGAGTGTCACCTATCCTTCTATTCTCATAACAATTGCATGCACAGAAAAATTTCTTATGACAAGATATGTCTTCTGTCATTTTAACTGTATAACATCTTAACAGTTTTTCTGTAACAAAAAGCTGATGCTAGTTACTGTATATCAATAATGATACAGAATAATGGATGTACTTTCTCACTGCATCATACCCCGGTACAATATGCAAATGCATGTGTAGCACGTGAGAAATATTTGTGCACAAGTACATGTACTTTAAGAAACTAGGACAATGAGTTCAACAGTTCATTGCATACAAAATTTAAAAAAACAAAATCTTTGTGCATCAAAATGAATTTTTCTCTAAAATGTATATTTTCGAAAAATATTTACCGATGGCATTACTACTAGTACTAGGAATGCTTCACTTAGCTTAACAATTTTAGCCCAAAAAAACTTGTTGCGTACCTGACAACAGGGGAGACAACCACAAGGGGTGTCATTACCAGGATCCCCCGAGTGGCCTCCCCTGCCTCCCTATCCGGCGGCGCGCTCACCGTTTCCCGCCAGTCTCTGAGTCTTAGCTTGATTGCGGCAAGCGAGGAAGGCGGGAGGGACCTCTGAGTAATGCCGTCGGTAAGTATTTTTCGAAAAAATACATTTTAGAGAAAAATTCATTTATTTTCTCCAAATCATTACCGATGGCATTACTACTAGGAAGAATGGCGAATAGGAGGAGGGTGCCGCAATCTGGTACACCTGTCCCCTGCCCGAGCCCTCTGTTCGTGAACTATCGAGGCCCGTCCCTACGCACCACTCCCGACAATTTTAGCTAGGCGTTACCCATGACGCCTGTGGCGCCGGGAAGGAGTGCTGTGCCGCCAAGATGACCCCTCACTAGTGGCAGGTAGACACGCTGGCCGGATAGGTCTGACAGGTCTCTGCGGGCGAAGGTAGACTCGGCCCGCCCACCTACGGCCGTCACAATATTCCGCCCTGTGCCAAAGCGGGTAAGGCGCTGCTAGTAGCCCCTGCTTGACTTGTGTGCTTGGGTGCGCAACATCTGGGCCCCCTCTGGGGAGAGCTCTTGTATGCCGAACGAACGACCCAGCGAAGCTAGGGACCATTTGCGCCGAGGTGTCTCATCTGCCCGGAGCCAAGGGCAGGAATAGGTGTGTGCCTTTGTCTTAGTGGCGTAGTCCTGTGCCTGCCACTTTAAGGTGCCCTGACCGCGTCGTGTAGGCAGAACTCCCGGGACTGGTCCGTATCCCTGAACAGATGGATGGTTGAACTTGTGGTGTGGACACTGGAAGGCGGTTCTTAGCCCAAGTCAAGCCGGTGGAGTGCTGCACATAGTCATCGGCCCTGATCTGGAGACCAGAGGGACGCCCCGAGAAGGCGTAATCTTGCTAACTGTGAGGCTGAAGCGAGGGTGAACAGTCAGCAGGTCTTCCTGTTAGATCTCCAAGCATTGCCCGCGGAAGCCGGCCGTCTTGCCAATGACAGTGCGCCATCCGATCCGAGAGGTCTGTGCTGGAGCCCGGCCGTGCTAGGTGTCGATAAGTGTCTGCCACCTGGTAATTTCGAATGATACTGAGGGGTCCGATTCTGCTTGGGAACCCGTAGACGAACTCGGCCAAAAGGGGGTAGTCCGGTCTGTGGGGAGAGTTGCTCCGCTGCACATCAGGCCTGTAGTACTCTCCATTCTCCCTCGTATTCCGAACTGTTAGAGACTCCCTGAGTCGCTGCAATCGCATCCACTGCCGCACCCGAGAACCTCTTGGTGCGAGTGCTGCCTGTCCATCTCCCAGCGTGCAGCGCCAGCCGCTCTGTGTCTGTACAAACAGTTGCTGCCAGGGTTGCGATTGTCTCGGACGCGGATCTGCGGCAGGGGGGTCCGCACCGCGTCTCTGAAGGACTGTGATCCAGCCGAAAACGGCCATCAAGGTCCTAATCACAAAGCCGCCCCTGAGCGTGTGGAGTCCCTTGGTACCCGCCCTCAGGGAGGGAACACACTGCCGCATCTTAAACCATATCAACCTGAGGCTAACAGCTTCAATTTGTACCCTGCCATCCGCAGGTTATACTATCGGAAAAATAAGAATACAGCCCAAAGGCTTTACTTGAAGGCTAGGCTGGATTAGCTTGAAGCCTAGTGGCGCCAAGCCACTCTGGCGCTACCCGTTAACTATTCTTATTCGAACGTACATCACCCACTGGTGAATTCAAGATAAGGGTTAAGATGACATCAACCATACCTGTTGTTCCCAGGCGGTCATGCAACCCAGGATTAACATGCCTCCAAATGGCTTAACTTCGGTGAACAGAGAAACCAGGGTGTTCAACATGCAATGGTGGTTGGCTACACAAGGAGTCCAATTCTCAAAGGAGCCCATCCACGGCCCAGGCTTGTGGATCCGGTCTGGAGGCGACAGAGGTAGCAGCTTCCTGTTCCACTACAGGAGGACCGGACTATCATCAGTCTCCTCACACGCGTAGAGTAGTTGGAAGGCAGCCGGGTGTAGTAACACTCCTTGCGCTGCTGCTGACCCTGCCACAAGGGGAATCCATGCGTACGTTGCGCTGACCTCCGACGCGCCGTGTCTGACGAGTGCTGTCCCGATCTCTGCACCACCAGCAGACGTGCTACACGAAGAAAACCCCAACCATCGAGTAGCCGGAGCGCACCCGTACCTTCCGTAGCGCAAGCCAATGTTCCCATCTGACGCGAGCCAGCCGCACCGCCTTCCACTCCAGCCAGCGGATGTATCTGCCTGCGTGTTCCCCTGTCGCTATCTGGCAGGTATCGGTCAGGCACTCTCTGCCTAGGCGGCAACTCTGCGTGCTGGTCCCCCGTCGGACTTGCCTCCAATGCCCGGGAATTCGCGTTGGCGGCGTTGAGTCGGCCAGAAGTCCAGGTCTTCCCACGCTTTGCCATCTGGTTCCAGAGGGCCGACCATCCAAGTAGTTGCAAGCGCAGGGCCGAAGGTACTAGTAAGCACCAATAGCCGATACTGGACGTCACCTAGCCTCCGGGTCTGGGATCCGTAAGGGCCTATTGTAGCCCGTTGGGCATCAGGACATCAGCCCACCTCCGTGGTCTCCTTCTGGGCAGGGCTCTCGCATCACTAAGTAGCGCTGTAGCCAAAGCTCCCATCTCTCCGCCGCTGACTGAAGTGAGTGGGGACCATCCTGCCGAGGTGGCAAGGGATCCTGCGCTGCCGCCTTACCGTCTGCCCAGTCGGTCCCACAGAAGAATGTCCTCGCACGGAGCCTTGCACAGCTGTGTCTTCCCCAAAGACGGGAGAGCGTGGAACCTGTCACAACAGCGCGTCCCGTCGTATCCAGTCGACGCCGGTAATCTCCGCTAAGGAGTTGGCTGTGGAGTGGTACGCCATCCTCAACGCTGCGTGCGTGTCCCGTGCCAAGGGGCCGAGGCTGAAAGGTCCCAGGTGTTCTCCATACCCTTGCTCACGGAAGGTGTCGCCCTCTCGAGGAAATCCCGCACCAGCTAGGGAGAAGCGAACCCAGGCAGCAGTCCTGTCCAAGCCGCGCTTCAGAGTCTGTAGGCTGTGGGGAGCCACTGCCTGCATCAACGCCTCCTTATCCACTGCTAGCACGGAACCGCCCAGAAGAGACTCCACATCACTGCATCGGAAAAAGATGTTCATCTCCTCTGGTCATCGGGAGTCTCAGAAGAACATCTGGTCTCCGCCGCCATCTTGCTGCGTGGTAGCCAAACGCCTCCGCTAGATTCCGTAAGTCTGCGAGGGAGTGACATGAAGCACTGGGCTGCCCGATGCAATGGTCATCATCACAACCTTCCTCAGGGCGAAGATGGCATGAGGAATGACGCGACGAGCCGGGATGCCTCGTCCAAGAAGCGGCGAGTCTGCGATGTGTTGGTGCGCACCAACCCTGTTAGGAATGTCTGTTGTCTACCCCAACTCCGGACCATGTCCTCCGGGTGTAGACTTAGCGCCTCCTTGTCATCCGGTTCTGGATGTAGGCCACCACTGTCGAGTTGTCAGAGAGTACGAGTATCCTGACCCGTGAGACGCTGCTCCCACTCAGAGAGAGTGCGAGTCACACTGCTATCACTCCAGCCTGTTGAAGTGTTTGACGGCTTGATCCCTCGTCCACATATGAGAATATCCTGACATGTGAGACGCTGCTCCCACTCGGAGAGAGCGCGAGCCACACTGCTTTCATCTCCAACCTGTTGATGTGTTTGACAGCTTGATCCCTCGTCCAACTGCGAGGATATCCTGACCCGTGAGACGCTGCTTTCACTCGGAGAGAGCGCGAGCCACACTGCTTTCATCTCCAGCCTGTTGATGTGTTTGTCCGCTTGATCCCTCATCCACTTACGAGGATTCCTGACCCGTGAGACGCTGCTCCCACTCGGATAGAGTGCGGGCCACACTGTGTTGATGCATTTGCGCTTGCTCCATTGTCCAACCGGCCGAGGTCATGTGCCGAAAGGGAGGGAGATTCCGTCCTGCCGCTGCCATCTCTGTGGTCCCAATGCCGGTGTCGAGGCTGTCCATTCCCCCGAGGAAGATCGGGCCTTGAAGATCTGGTCGGAAGATCGACCGCTCCTGGAGGGTGCCTCTGATGCTCAGTGTTATGAAGAGATCCGCTGCTGCGCTGCACCCGAGCTTGTCCGCTGGTCGGAGAGGCGGAGAGGGAAATGAAGATGTTCCCTGGCGTTAGGCATCTGTAGTGCCCTGTCCCCAGCTGATGTGGTCGCCCTCCCATCGGCTAGCTCTAATGACCAAATGTCCGTCCTCCCTAGGGACAGCTTCGGTCTCCATAACATTTTCCTGTCCAAACACGACGGGGAAGCATGTCCCGTCAGTTGGTTCCGTTGACCGCACGACCGTCCTGAGAGGGAGGGTCCCGGTCCCAAAACCTTGCTTGTCTGAGACTCATATCTCGCCTTCCGCCTTACTGCGAGAGGCCTGAGCTCCATCTGCTGAAGCGTACCCAGGGGACGAATCCCGTCGAGGGCGGTCTTGCATATCTGGGGCCTCAATGAGGCGGGGTGGAGCTCTTGCGTGTGTACTGTGTCTCACATGACTGAATCTCGCCCTCCGTTTACTGCGAGATGCCTGAGCTCCATATGCCGACCATACCTAGGGGATGAATCCCGTAGTGAGCGTCCTTGCACATCCAGGGCCTCTACGAGGCGGGGTGGAGCTCTTGTGTGCATTCTGTGGCTATCTTTCCTGTCCCTCCCTGAGAGGTGTGTCCTAGACACAGCCCGGTGACGGCGCTGGTCTGGCCTAAGCCTGGCGGACACCTGCCTCTCAGAGGGTGGTGGGTCCTCCCGCTTGGGCCCTCTCTCTCTCTCTCTGTCTCTCATCTGGGGGGCAATAATCTGGCCCAACATCTTTACTGTGGGGGGACCAAGCTCCAAATGCCGACACATGCCTAGGGGCGAACCCCATCACTAGCGGTCGAGCATGTTCCAGGCCTCTACGAGGCGGGGTGGAGCTCTTGGTGCCAGGTCCGAATGGGGGGCAAGCCCCGATCGCTGCTGCTAGGCTCATTCATCCGCTCAGGGTGGGGCTGCGCTGCCCGAGGCACTGACCAGTATGACTCTGCCTTCCTCTTCATGGTCATCGATGCTGCTTTGTTCATCAGCTGTCTGCAAGGCGCCGGTTTATCCCTCCGGGAAAACGCCCACAGCTGTGACCATCTCTCTTCATCCCACATCACGCACTGTCGCCTGTCTGATTGGAGGAGCAGCCCGAGCAAGGTAGGCAGACATCATGGCCATCGCCAGGCCACTGGAAGGCGCAGGTCCGTACCTAAGCACTGTAACAAAGGACAGAAGAAGACCGGCAAGAATCGGGGAGCCTCCGAAGAGGGACCGCGCTCCCGGTCGGCTTGCATACATCACCGCCCGGTCACCGCCGCCAACCGGTCATAAGCAGTAACCGCTGTTTTACCTTGTCATGGCTCAGAAAACCCAACACCAAGTAATCAACAGAACATGTAGGTAATCCAAGCACAAACACAATGCACCACACATCCACGAATGTCCGTAACACAAATAATCCGAAGTACACAACGGTAATCCCACCATCCACAGCCGGAGCACCCGAGGTGCACACCGCCTGTCCTGGTGAGCTAAGCGAAGAGACTGGCAGCAAACGGTGAGCACGCCACCTGATAGGGAGGCAGGGGAGGCTACTTGGGTGATCCTGGTAATGACACCCCCTTGTGGTTGCCTCCCCTGTCGTCAGGTACATGAGTTTTTTTTGGCTAAAATTGTTAAGCTAAGCGAAGCATTCCTAGTAGTAATGCCGTCAGTAATGATTTTGAGAAAATAAATTTAGTTTGCATATAGGTTCAGGCAGCTAACCTTCAATATCAGCAAAGGTGAGCAGGAAGCACTGGTTTTCCCAATCCCAGGTAATTCCATCATCATCATCAAGCTCCCCTCCACCACTGCGCTCTGAGTTCTCAAAGTATAGCCTGCACATTTCTTCATCGTCCTCTTGCAGTCCTGTAACCTCTACAGTCTGCAGCACTTCACTCAGTCCTTCTTGAGTCATCACCTCTCTGATAGCATCTTCATTTTCTGTCTGTTGGTTTGTGAGGCTGGGATAGAATCCTCTTTGTTGCGTATCCAGCATATCAGAACAGTTCTTATATCCCTTCAGAGGACTGGAACCCAACAGATTTGCAGGCTGGGAAAGTCTTGGGTAGAGTCGCCCCAGAGGGTTTTCTTTTGTGATGAAAAATGAATTTTTTTCTAAAATGTATTTTTTGGAAAAATACTTACCGATGGCATTATTATATGGAATACACTCTATAGCCTATAGATTTCAGTCTAAGCCAAGTTGTGTCCCCTACACAACTGGGGAGGAGACACCGGGGATCCATGCATAGGAACCCGGGTGGCCTCCCCTTAACACCCTATCCGGCCACGTGCCATAAGGTGAAAGCCCGGCAGTTTCACACTTAGCCAAAGCGGCAAGCGGGGCAGGAGGGAGGGTTATCCGAGTAATGCCATCAGTAAGTATTTTTCAAAAAAATACATTTTAGAAAAAAATTCATTTGTTTTCTCAAAATACATTACCAATGGCACTACTATATGGAAGAATCATGAAGAGGAGGCGGGTGCCGCCCCGTTACCCTCAGTAAATAACACCCCTGCAGGCCCACAGAAAGAACTCCCGACGATTTCAGCTAGGATGTGCCTAAGGCGCCTGCGGCACGCGGAAGGAATGCTGGGTCGCGGAGATGTCGCCCACCAAGGCCAGGGAGTCACGCTGGCCGGATAGGTTGCGGAGGTAGAAGCGGGTGAAGGTGGAGTCTGCCAGCCTGCCTACTGCCGTCGCAATGTCCTTAATCGAGCAGTTGCGGTCAAAGCTACCCTTGTGGCCAATGCTCGTACTTCATGCGCACGGATCTGTAACTGTCTATCCCCGTCTGGGGAGAGGACTTTGTAGGCCAATCAAATCACCCACCACAGCCAGTATGAAACTGTCTAGGTCGAATATCCGGCCTGCTTGGAGAAGCGGTAGGAATAGGCGGGAGCGACCAAGGCGGCGCGGCTTTGCGCGACACAAGTAAAACTTAAGTGCCCGGACCGGATCCTGTTGCCGCGCCCCGCTGGAAAGATCCATTCCTATGAGCAGATGTATGGTCAGCATCTGGGGCACAGCCGAGGGTGGTCGATTCTTGGCCAGGAAGGACGGGTCGGTGAGCAGCTCAGCTGAGCCATCCGCTTGAACTGCAAACACGCTGGGCATACCGAGAGCGCACGAAGCTCGCTCACGCGGGACTCCGTGGCGAGGGCCAGGGGAAAACATGATTTCCGGGTCAAGTCAGAGAACCGTGCCAAAGGCAGGGGTTCAAAGCTATCCGAATTTAGCCACGTCAATACCTGGGTGAGGACCCACCGAGGTATGAGGGAACGAGAGACTGGATGTCGGAGTTCAAAATTAGCCAACCGGTCCGAGAGATCTTTGCAAGCCCCCGGATCCAGGAGGCCCAAGTGGTGGTAAGTGTCTGCCAGCATGGCGCGATAACTCTTGATGGTAATAGGCGCTAAGTCTTGGTCATCGAAGAGCCACAGAAAGGATTCTGCCAGTTGGGGGGAAGTTAAATGCGTGGGGGGGAGCCGCTGGGTGGCGCACCACGACTGGAAGACCCTCCACTTGCCTTCGTAGACCTTCCGGGTAGACAGTCTGCGGGCTGCCGCAATCGCCGCCACTGCCGCATCCGAGAAACCTCTATTGGTGAGGGCTTGCCGGACAACCTCTAGGTGTGTAGGAGTCGCTCCGGGCAAGGGTGGAAGAGCGCATGCCGGAGATGCTTGAGCATCGATGGCAGGGTGGGGAGCTCCAAGGGCGGGTCCGCAGCTTCAGCGAGCAGGTCAGAGGTCCAGCTCTTGGTCCAGCTGAAGAGGGGCCACCAACAGGACAACTGCGGAGCCTTCCTGCCATTTCCGTAGTATCTTCGGCACCAGTACTGACGGAGGTCTGGCATACGCGATCAAGCCGTCCCAAGGGATGGAGAGCGCGTCCACCACCCAGGCCAGCGGGTCTGGAACGGGAGAGACAAACATCGGTAGTTGGTTGTTCCACCTGGTGGAAAACAGGTCGACTAGAGGCGTCTCCCATCGCTAGCAGATCAGGCAAAGATGTCTGGGCGCAGGGACCACTCCGTGTGGAGAAGCTGTCCGCGGCGGGACAGGGCGTCTGCGACCACGTTCAGGTGGCCCGGGAAGTGGCGGGCTCGAAGAGCAAAGCCCCGGTCCCTGCACCAGAGCGAAGGATGGTACAGTAGGACGCACAGGGAGGGCGAGCGAGTGCCCCCCCCCCCCCCCCTGGTTCTGAATGTAGACCACCACTGTCGAGTCGTCCGAAAGTATGAGGATCTCCTGGTGGGTCAGCTTCTCCTGCCAGGAGATGAGGGCCAACCACACCGCCTTCAACTCCAGCCAGTTGATGTGTTTGTCCGTGAAGTCCCAAGGCCGAAGGGCCCGAGGCTGAGACAAAGTCCAGTAAGAGGTGAGCGCCTCATCCCGACAGGATGGCATCGGTGCAGCGGGACCATCGGGTTGGAGGGGAGTGCAAAGGTATGCCCGTCGACAGCCACGCGAGGTTCGATCACCTCTGGAGGTGGAGGCAGACTAGCGGAGTAACCGGAACCGGATCCGTCAGAGCGCCAGTAAGGGAGGAGGTGGAGCTGAAGAGGTCGGGCATACAGCCTGCCCAGGGGAAACAAACCGCTGCTGCGCTGAGTAGTCCCAAGAGCTTAAGCTATACCCTGGCCGTGAAGGAGGCTCCTGTCTCCATCTGCCAGGTGAGCTCGGCGATCTTCTGCCGCCGCGCCAAAGGCAGGCGGCCCAAGTTGAGGTCGGTCAGGACTTCCATCCCTCAATGCAGGAACCGCGGCAAAGGCGTGAGATCCGACTTGCCCGGAATGACAAAAACGCTAGCCCGCGAAGGAGAGAGAGCAGCTCGTCTCTGTCTTCCTCCAGAGCCGTGGTGATCTGGTTGCGCAGCAGTGGGTCGGCCAGAAAACTGGAGGCCGGACTCAACGATCGCTGTCGGAAGCTGGCCATCCCCCCGTTGAGAAGCCTTGTGGGAACCCAGGGACTGATGTTGAGGCGGAATGGGAGGGCTTGGAACCGGTAAACGATCCCTTCAAAAGCCATGCGTAGAAACGACGCGAGGCCGGATGCCTGGGCCCATGCAGATAAGCGTCCGCCAGAACGAGGCTGATAGCGAAGTCCATCGGCCGGACTGTTGCGTGAAAAATCCTGGCAATCTCCATCCGAAAGTGCGGCGACGCAATGAACTTGTTAGCGCCGAGAGGTCGAAGACTGGATGCCACTTGCCACCTGGCTTGAGGACGACGAACAGTCGGCTATGAAACGCCGGTGAGTCGTGTTGAGTAACTATCTCCGTCGCCGCCTTGCTGTGCAAGGCCGGCACATCTCCGTGAAGAGCGTCTGCCTTGAGCCGATCGTGTGGAGCCTGGGTCCAAAGGGGAGACCTGCGGAGGGGACTGGAAAACCAGCTGAAGGGTGGGAGGCGGGGAGGGATTGATGTGGGACCTCAAGGGGCGAGCTCTACCACAGGCGCCACCGGCTGCAAAAGAGGCGGGCCTGGTAAACCGCAGGGCGCGACCCACGGACGAGCGAGGAGCGTGAGAGCGAAAGTAGAGGGGCGGTGGCTGGTCGGGGCCAAAGATCCTTAGACGCCTCCTTAACTGTCTGCCAAGTGTCCCCAACAGCTGCGAACCGCCTATGGGGCCTGACGGAGCTGCGGCTTCACGGTCTTTATTAGATCCAAGCAGAGTCGAAGGAGAGTGTCCCGCGCCAATGTCACAGTTGACGGCCGCCACCATGGCGTTAGGCGAAGGCTTGGGAGAGTTCCGTGAACCAAGACTGGCGGTAGTTCATGTTGATCCCTGCGGTTGCAAACAGAGGCAGGCCAAACGCTCGATCGTCCACGGTCGAGCTAAGAGTGAAACTGCTGGGCTTTCGCCCTATGGCATGCGGCCGGATAGGGTGGTAAGGGGAGGCCACCCGGGCTCCTATGCATGTATCCCCGGTGTCTCCTCCCCAGTTGTGTAGGGGACACAACTTGGCTTAGACTGAAATCTATAGGCTATAGAGTGTATTCCACATAATAATGCCATCGGTAATGTATTGTAAAAACAAATACAATTGAAAGTCATACTTGAATTGCACATGTTAAATTTTAGGGCTTAACGTCTTTCATCCATCACACAGAGCACACAAATATTGACCCCAGATGGATACAAATCTGCGACCTTTCAGACAAAAGAGTCAAAAATTGTACCACCTGAGCCATCCATCTCTCTATACTTGAATCAAAACTGACCTGATTATCATAATTATTTTGAGAATCTGATCTATTCATTTGATCTATATATGCACCAGATTTATCAAGCTGACAATTTTGCACAATCATTAATATGATTTAAAAGAGAAAAAAAAGAAAGACATTTTTGGAAGTCTGATACATTTATTGATGATACCCACATGACATTGCGGTAAAATGAAGTTCTGATATGTGTGTGAGTGCGTGCATGTGTGCATGTGTGTTTTAAACAAAAATGTTCCTAACCTAAGCTTTCTGGTTTTAACATACCCACTGCTTCACCAAATCTCTTGTCCGATTTCAGTGCAGTCACTGTCATGTCAGCTACACACTCCAAGTAATTCTTCAGATGGTCCTCTGAGGTTCCCCCAGGCACACCCATCAGACGTGCCCAGTCATCACTGCAGAAAGGGGGTGAATGGAGCTTCACCTGCACAATCCCTTGCTTCAAATGGTGATCTCTTGACACCACTCTTTTAGCCACTGTACAAAGATTGTATTCAGACCCATTCAGAAACAATTCAATATAGCAAGATTTGGATCAGCTATGATAGTTCAGTCCATGGTCACACCACAACAGCTTGGCATTTCAAGGTGTCTTGATCTAACAATATCAGTCTGTCTTCTGAACTGATGTGTAGTCTTCAGACGATAAACTTCCAAAGATGGCAATTGCAGCCTTACTCGAGTTTAATGTGTTACGCATTCTTCTTATTTTTTCTTTCTTGAACTTGCACTGCCTTGTCTGTAAAAATAGGTATTCACACAGAAACTGCAAAATGTTTAAATCTAGACAACACAGCACAGCAATACCATTCAAAACCTGATAGAGTGTCTGAGTATCACCTATCCTTCTCTTTTCATACTGGTATCAACTGCACACACAGAAGAACTCCTTATGACATGTCTGTCATTTTAACTGTATGACATCTTAACGGTAATTCTGTAACCAAAAGCAGGTGTCAGTTACTGTATATCAATCAGTAATTCAGATTAATAGATATACTTTTTCATTACATCATACAATATGCACATGCATGTGCAGCACATACTAAATATGTGCAAGTTCATGTTTTTTTTTATGAAACTTGGATGAGTTAAACAGTTCATTACATATGTAATAACAAGATGAGGATTTCATCCCAAAGTCTACCGTATTTTTTGGAGCACATATGCGTTATCTTTTAGAAACATTCAGAGTTGTTTGTATTTTTAGGCGTATTATGCTTATCAATTTCCCTCCTCTCTAAGCCCTGCTTTGAGATGGCCTTACTTGCCTGCTCGGCGTTAAATGTAAATAACTAACTAACTAACCTCTCTAAGCTAACCTCTGATCAACACACACGTAATAAAGACGGACAGACTGCACTTCCCGCCATTCGTACGCTCTGTGGGTTCGAGCAGCGACAGGAATCCATCTCCTTCTACTCTAACTCACCTTCTGATTCACACACTGTCACACAGAAATAAAGACGGACACTCCCGCCATTTGTAGGCTCTGTGGTCTGGCGTACCATAGCTATTCTGAAGAAGAATGATAGCACGAGCAGTGAAATGACGTCACTTCAAGCTTCACATCATGGCATCATTAGTCCCACAACGTTATGTTCATAGTGACGACTCTATGTTATACATCACTCATCGCAGTACTAACATTTGACGTATCAGAGAATCAACTTTGCAATTTCCTTGCTGATTTTAACGCCTAGAGCTTACAGGTCACAATTTGACCTAATCCTACCCCAGGGCCAGGACAAACAGCAGGCTTATGCAAACCCTGTTTATGAAAAATCATGCGGGTATTAGTATTAGTAAAAAAAAAATTAAAGTTATGTTAGCTGTTTTACAAATGACTCCTAAAAAGTGATGCAGAACATTGTCTGATATTCACACCTAGGGCATACAGGTCACAATTGACCTAATCGTACGCGACAGCCGAGACAAACTGTAGGTTTATGTAAATACCGAATATGAAAAATCATGCGATTATTAATGAGAAGATTGGTTTTTTTCATAAAAAAGACTCAATTGTTTTAAGATTAACCCATACAATTCGTGAAATTAATCCCGAAAACGTGAAAATATATTTGTTTACAAAAATATTTAATTATCACTCAAAAAGTTCTAGAGGTACAATGCTGGTTAACGAACTCATTCAATATCTCCCTTTTATCTAGCTATACGCAAAATATCTAGAAAAAAATAAGAAAAATTAAGGACTCCAGTGTGGATCAACCGGTTTTTTGTGTGTGAAACTGCCATTTTCTTGCCAATGAGCATCTTAATCAAAAAGTTAAAAAAAGTTCCCGAGATAATTCTTTTTGGGACAATATCATAAAATTTCAAGTTTGTCCGTCCTCAATCGCAGGCTCTAGTCGCTATCACATCCTTACACGCACACACATACGGCACTTGGCGTCAAAAAGGCGTTCTCTAGCAAGGTTTGCGTAACTAGATGTGACGTCATTTTTATCGTGTTACTTTTTTGCCAGAATTTCTGCGACGCAGGTAAAAAAAACGTCATGTGCATGCTCCGAATTTTTTAAATACGGTAGACAAAAAACCTAAATCCTTGCGTATCAAAATAAGACTGCAAATGCGCAAGCAGCTAACCTTCATTATCAGCAAAGGTGAGCAGAAAGCATTGGTTTTTCCAATCCCAGGTAATTCCATTATCATCATCAAGCTCCCCTCCACCACTGCGCTTTGAATTCTCAAAGTAGAGCCTGCACATTTCTTCATCGTCCTCTTGCAGTCCTGTAACCTCTACGGTCCGCAGCTCTTCACTCACTCCCTCTTGAGTCATCACCTCTCTGATAGCATCTTTATTTCTTGTCTGTTGGTCTATGGGGCTGGGATAGAATCCTCTTTGTGGCATATCCAATACAACAGAACAGCCCTTATCTCCTTTTTGATGACTGGAGTCCACGTGACTAGCAGGATGGGGAAGTCTTGGGAAGAGATGTCCTGGAGAGTTTTCTTTTGTTATGAAAACAGAATGGAAAGCCTCACATGTATCAAACCTGAGAAGATGATTATAATTATTTTTGAGACTCTGATTTATACATCTGGTCTATAAATGTATTAGATGTACCAAGCTGGCAGTTTTACACAATCTTGAATATGATTTAACCCATTAGCTTGGTGCCTGATGGTGCCACACTAACCTAGCACTACCCTTGAATTATCATGGTCGATCCATCCACAGCAACTGGTACATAATCATTAGGTGACATCTCCAAAATTTGGGAATTGGGGCCATAGGGTTAAATGGGTTAAAAGAGAAAAAGCTCATATTTTTGAAGATCCGACACCTTTACTGATACTACCCTGGTGACGCTGCCCTAGAATGAAGTGTCGATGTGTGTATATAATATATTGCTTTGCTTGAAAATGCAGATTTAAGAATTTATGGGAACTGGGAGAAACAGGAAATGTCCTGGTTAATCTTAGTGTTTGTGTTTAAAAAATGACCTCTGAAAAAAAGAATATTTCTCACCTTCTGGTTTGTTGGCGTCAAAGAATTCCTGGATACAGAAACGAGTCTTGATGATGTTTAACGGGGTGTCACAAATAAAGAGAACATTATTCCCAAGATCTGGCAGCAAAACAGGGGCAGGTTGTCCTTCATCACTCTGACGGATGTTTTCCATGAAAGACTGCCATGCACCAGATCTCACAATACTGATCTCATCCTCACCAAGTTTTATTGCAGTTTCTGTGAAGGTTGAACGAAAAATATCATCAAGACACTTTTGGTCTTCCTTACTAGAAATGACAACTATGCATCCATCCTGCAGTTTCCAAGAACATATCAACCCCTGTCTCTCAATCAGTCTGTTGATCTTCTCTTGAGCTGCAGTTGACCGATACATTTGGTATACAGATGCTGACACTTGCATCTTCTTTTCTGTGAGGCCCAGAAGGAAAGAAAGGACATCAGATCTTGCTCTGGCCATCAGTACTTTTGGTGCACTCATTTTCAGGACTTCATGATCAAAGAAGAACTTCACCATAGGACAGACAGCCTGGACTTTTTCCCTGGCCTGGAGGATGCCCAAAAATGTGGCTTGATAAGGTCTCAAGTTGATCACATCTTCCACTAACCATGACTGTTCTCCACTTGTTTGGCTGCTACAAATGGTTGGTGCCAATGGTGTGTTCTTGTGTGATCCATATTCAACTGACCGACTTCTGATGTCTGTTGTTCTCCCTTCCATTACCTGGTGTCCAGCAGGCACAACCACTGATCTCCGAGGTGGTGCTGCTGGATTTACATGACCCATGCCTTCATGACTGAGCATGTATGCAAACCTGACCACTGCCTTATGCACCTCTAACTTCCAGTCCACTTGTGCCTTATCATGAATGCATGTTATGATGACATGATCTGGTCGTTTCCACTGGTATTTTCCACCAACTTTTCTCAGACACTCTACAAATTTCTTCCTCAGCTCTTGGTTCCCACTAATCTCTGTAACCACTTCTCTGCCTAGTTTTACTGTTATACGTTCATGTGAAGTTTCTGCAACTTTTCCAGTCAGATGGTCACTGAGACATTTTGTGTGTGGACTGGAATGATTTGTTTTGTCAGAGAAGATATAACCTGCCACAAAATGATCATCATGTGAATGATCCCATTTCGTCATCACAGACTCTGCATCTGAGAAACAAGATAAAAAGAAATCAGATTTCATGAAAAAATCCTACGTAATCAGCACAGAGAAATTGACAAACGAATGAAAGTAAGGATGGATGGATGGATACAGATGAATAGAGATGGATGGGGGGAAT
Organism: Semisulcospira habei; assembly: GCA_036245525.1. NCBI lineage: Eukaryota > Metazoa > Mollusca > Gastropoda > Semisulcospiridae > Semisulcospira > Semisulcospira habei. Next base: position 214,689,344 of record BTPG01000002.1, on the reverse strand, counting down.
AAGCAAAATTAGGTGTACAACAACAATAAGAAAACAGTGGTGTCCAAAGCACGAATAAGAATAAGAATAAAGTGAAAACAAGCATGTAACAGTTACCACATCAAGGTGTGACATACAGTTCTTGGATAAAATACTGTCTTTCATTAACCCATATCATACTGAGGCTAATATCTTCAAATCTGTACACTGCCATATGCAAGCTACATTATAGTACTTACAGATAAGAATATAGACCAATGGCTTTAGTTCAAGCGTAGAGCCAGAATAGCTTGGTGCCTAGAGATGCCAAGCTATTCTGGCACTACCCTTGAACTATTTTAGTCAAACTTAGTTCACACACTGGTGTATTCCGAATGATTCCTATCAACAATACAAATGTCAAGCAAACTGACCTAGCAGAATTAGAGACTATGCATAAAGGCCAAGTTGATTGAATAATCAATCCATGTTGGAGCAGTGGTTTTGGAAAATTTGTATTCACTTAAAAAAATTCACTTGAAAAATAGATAATTTATTAGCATGACCATAGGAAAAAAACCATAACAATCCAGCCTTGTAATTAAATATACTGTTTATTTCTTCTTGAAAATATTTTCTTCTCCAAATTAACAAAGAAAAATATATAATTTCAATCATTTTTTCTTCCGAAATATTTTCCTCGTAAAAGTTTTTTCTTCTCCACAATTACTGGGAGGAAGGGTGGCCAAGGAATACTCTGCCCCCCGCACGTCCCCACCCCCTACTTTCTGTAGGGCACCACTGACCAGCGGCGGTCAGTAATTTATCTTGAAAATATTGTGTGAATCACTTTCAAACTCAGCATCATGGTGTCTCAGCAGCAGCAGCAGCAAATCCGTATCCACCTGATCACATTTGGCAATCTGTTCAAAAGACTACATACTTACTTACTTCCGCCTGTCACCCCTCTCCGGGTATAGGCCGTCGACGAGAGACCTCCAGTGACTCCTGTCCTGTGCTTCTTCGATTTTACTCCAGGTGGTTCCCGGTCTCTTGATGTCTGCTTGGAGGTCTCGATGCCAGGTGTTTTTCGGCCTACCTCTTTTCCTCTTTCCCTCTTTCCCTGGGGGTTCCATGACAATGCCTGCCTAGTGATACTGGAAGCTGGTTTTCTCAGACTGTGACCAATCCATCCCCATCTTCTTCACCAAATTTCATTCTCTGCTGTTATCTGCTCTGTTCTCTCCCAGAGTCTGACGTTGCGGATCTTCTCTGGCCAGTGAATTTTCAAAATTTTTCCAAGGCAACTGTTTATGAAGATCTGTACTCTGTTGACTGTGGTTTTTGTCAATCTCCAAGTCTCTGCTCCATATAGGAGAACTGCTTTTACGTTGGAGTTGAAAATCCGGACTTTGGTGTGTTGTGACAGCTCTCTGGAACTCCACACTTTTTTCAGAAAGGCTGCTCTGGCTTTACCGATTCGTGCTCTGACATCTGCATCAGTGCCGCCTTTCTTGTCTATGATGCTCCCGAGATAGGTGAAGGACTCCACTTCCTCCAACAGGGTGCCAGCAAGCAAGACTGGTTCTTCCCTGGTTGCGTTCAGCCTCATTGTCTTTGTTTTCTGTTTGTGGATGGTGAGGCCCACATGGGACGAGATGTCAGCAAGCCTCGTGGTCTTGTCCTGCATTTGTTGATGAGTGTGGGACAGTAAAGCCAAGTCGTCTGCAAAATCGAGGTCGTCAAGCTGTGTCCACAGTGTCCACTGTATTCCACTTCGTCTGTGCTCTGTTGTCCTCTTCATGACCCAGTCTATGGCCAGTAGGAAGAGGAAAAGACTGCATACATGTGTACAAAATTCTACTCTGCAACCAACACAGAAATACAGGACTGTTCCAAAAACTTTGTCATCTGTGCAGCGTATTTCAGGGCTGCTCATCTTTACAGCAGCTTTATGTGATTACAGCTTTAAATTATAGTAGCATGTTCTGTTCTAGTCTCGTGTTACTCTGTAAAACCAACTGATTAGTACTTAACTCATTTAATCCGATGCACGTATTTCCCAAATTTTGGAGGCGTCATCTAACAACTATGCACCTGTTGCAGGAGATGGATCGACCATGATAATTCAAGGGTAGTGCCAGATTAGCTTGGCGCCGACAGGTGCCAAGCTAATCTGGCACTACTTTTGAATTATCATGGTCGACCCATCTCCTGCTGTAGTGCGTCAGGGCTGAATGGGTTAAGCAAAAACAGACTATGGACTGGTGAAAACGTATTGATGATGCTGTTAAGTGACCTTGGCTGTGTTTAGCCCAGGAATGCAAACAACAACTGGTGCCATCGCATACTCAAGCTTCCTGGTTCCGTCACTGTGATGTCTGCCATGCACTCCAGGTAATTCTGCAGATACTCCTGTCAGGCTCCCCCAGGCGCATCCATCAGACGCACCCGGTCATCAGACCAGAGAGGGGTTAAATGGAGTTTCACCTGCATGGTCCCTTGCTTCATATGGTGATCTCTTGATGCTACTCTTTTAGCCACTGCACAAAGATTGCATGCATTAGCCCATTCAGTTCTCAAACACAACAGTAAGATATGAATCAACCATTAACCGTCGCTGGGCTCTCTGTGTTCAGTTTTCTCATTTTTTCAAAAACAAAACAAAAAAACCCAAAAACAAACATGCACTGTTGTCTAAGAACAGCATTCCTGAGGAACAAAATAATGTTTCCCTTTAGACAACACAACACTGCCATACAATTCAAAACTGCAGTATGTTTGAGTGTCAACGTACAATGGAATGCCCTATATGACACCCTTATCTATGTCATCTTAACCCATTTAATCCCACGGCCACATTTCCAAATGTTGAATGTGTGACCTAAAGACTCTGTACCAGCTGCAGAAGATGGACTGACCATGATAATTTAAGGATAATTTAAGGGTAATGCCAGATGAGCTTGGCGCCTAAAGGCACCAAGCTCATCTGGCACTACCCTTGAATTATTATGGTTAATCCATCTTCTGTTGTATTGCTTTGGGGCTAAATGGTTTAACTGCATGCATGATACCTTAACTGTAAGGCTGCGTTTTTATTTAGCTATGCACCCGTTGCGCAGTAAGCTACCGGCAAAAAGGTAGCTGAGCAGCAGGTGGAAAATTGCTTTGTACGTTTCCATATAGTGGCACAACAGATGGCACTGCGCCCCTATATCTGATGTTTAGAACTGTTGCGATTTGTTGTCATGTATAGAAAAACATGATCCCTTCACAGCAAAATCGCACCTGAACTGCCTTTGAATCAGTTGATGAGACGGTAAAATTGTGTCTCACGGCAATCACAACACTGTCACATCCACGTATACATGGAAAGACTGCTTCTTTATGTCTATGTTTTCAATTTGTGTCACTGTTGACATCGCTTTCGCATCACTATTGTGCCGATATATATGGAAACAACCTCTAATTCTGCAATCAAAAGTGGATGTCAGTTACTGTGTATCGATAAACAATTCAGAAAAAATGAACTGTCAAACAGAAAAACATACCACATGTATTTTTTCGTTGCATCATACAACCATGATTTTGCATATGAGAAGTACAATATAATTATAGTATACAAGTTATTTATAACACCCAGACAAGTAAGAGAGACAGTACAAGACAGAAAGAAGATCATGGAACCAAAAATGGTTGGTTTCCTTAGATACAGCCTAATACACATGTACACGTGGTTCCGTTTTACTGGTTTGAGGATAATGCAGAAATCTTAAATGAATTATTTATCCCGTTTCATTCCGCGTGTGTGTCGCTTTGGATTCCAAATTGTACATGCTTAGAGATTTGTGTGCATATGTTTAAAAGCCTGTCCATGTCATTATTTGCATGATGTATCTCAAACACTATCATCTTACATAATAATTGCAATGTACAGCGCCTTGAGCTTGTTCTGTGGATACTGTGCTTTACAAGAACTATGTTATTATTATCATTATTAGTATTAACTCAGTATGTACTGTGCATTCTGCAAATGCTAAAGCAGCTAACCTTCACTTTCAGCAAAGGTGACCAGGAAACATTGTTTTTCCCCATCCCAGGTAATTCCATCATCATCAAGCTCCCCTCCACCAGAGCGCTTCAAATTCTCAAAGTAGAGCCTGCATATTTCTTCATCATATTCTTGCAGTCCTGTAACCTCTACAGTCCGCAGCTCTTCAGTCTGTCCCTCTTGAGCCTTCTCCTCTGATAGCATTTTCATATCTCACGTGTTGGACTCTGATGTCGCAATATAGTCCTCTTTGTGGCATATCCAGTACGTTAGATTAGTTCTCATCTCCCTTTACAACAACTGGAGTCCAACTGACTCACAGTCCAGGGAATTCTTGGGAAGAGTCATCTCAGAGGGGTTTTTTTGTGATAAAAAAATACTATGGAAAATCAAACATGAATCATATTTTACAAAATAATGATACAGAAGCATCACCTGCAATTATTCTGACCTTGAGAATCTGATCAAGATAGATGTCTAAAGGTATCTCACATGCCAGTAAAGCCTTGGAATTTCAAACCCACATAGCTGGGGCCAGCTTAGTCCTGCACCAGCCACTAAGCAAGGCTGTGCGCCACTATAGTGGCGCACCTTGCTTCAGCAGTGGCTGGTGCAGGACTAAGCTCGCTCATGCAACTGGCCCCTGCTCCAGAAATGGCTTCTCTAAGTTCTCTAGAGTCCTAGGCCTTTATTAGACACAATGGCAACCCACCCATGCTGTTTTAACATTTTACATTATTGTCATTTTAAAAACGTAGGTATTGACTTATATTTTTGTGTTTTTAAGAACATTCTCAGTGTCTGCGTCGTTAAAGACTGTATACAAGTGCGTGTAAGAAGGGTGACAAAAAACCTTGGATTTTGAAAGGCCTGCTCTTTGTGCACAAGTGAGACTGTTCTTTTTTTAAAAAAAAACTGTAGTGAATCGATGAAAACAAAAATAAAAGGAAGGGGGGGGGGGGGGGCAGCCCAACACGTTGAGCGGGCTCTCTCGTAGGAGATTTGAAAAGCTGGCACTGGACAGTGTACACCGTGTACAGTTTAACAAAAGACAGTGTAACTCGGGCACAGTTTAACATAGGCCTGTGCACACGGGGTACGGTGTCCTAAATATTATGCCATAGTGACCACTTCAGCTCCACTGCTGGGAAAACTGGGCACGTCAACCGCTGTGCTTATTTATTGCGGCTAGTATACATTCAAAACGACAAATACCTCAGTGTACAGCCCTTTATCTGAAACAAATCTTCTAAGCTTTTTGACGCCAAAGTAGATGACAAAATCAATGGAGGGTATAGTCGACACGTTTCCTCCGGAATGGCCACACAGGGCAATTAGGTTATGCCCCTTTTCACAAACTGTTCTCTATTAGCCTCTTGCAACAAAAAGCTATGAACGAAGAACCTTTCTGACAAAACAAAACATCCACGTGGAGCATATCACAGGAGAAACATTTTCAGCAATTCTTAAACAAATTATCTGTTAGCGTTTTCCACAACACTCTAATGCACTAAGTACCCCATGACAAAACTGCCGGTTGTCTGCAAGCCTGCATACAACCGTGCAGTGACATGCCCGAACTATAACTAAGGCTCCCATGAACACAATAGGTCGACTAAAATTACCCAGATTTTGCTCTTTTCACACCACCTGTCATGCCTTTTGTTGCTCAAAACGCCAAAAAAAATTAAGTTTTACATCCTAAAACAATTACAAAAAGGGTGGAAATTGTTTGAACTATTTCTGGAAGCAATTGCCCCGTGTCAGTGGCCAACTGATGTTATAAAGTTTCTACTTTCCTTTTCTACTGTTAGAAACCTCGCTGCCCATTGGTTAATCAACCGGAAATGGGCAACAGTTTGTTCATTCATTAGGTCACATTACATAGTAAAATTTGGCCAGTTCAGGCAGTGCAAAGACCGGTGTTTTTATAAATAATTTTTGCCTTGTTTGAAAATTTGTAGTAGGGCTGAATGTTGAAATTTGCTGGAAATTTCTGGTTAGATGAGAGGAGACATGTTTGGTGCTTTGGTTCATACCATCCTGAGCTTATTCATTAGAGAGATGTCTGGTGTCTTGTTGACGTAGTGATTTGAGGGGCACGCTGATTTCAGCTGTGCTTGGGTGTGGGGTTGGTAAGGAATCAGGTTCATAGCCAAGAAATGAGACTGTCAATGTGTTGTTTTTATTGTTATTTTGTGCATGGCAAATGTGCAGCTGGTGGGCGGTAGTGTTTTTTAGGGGATTGAAATATTAGGGGATGCCTGGGACTGACTATGGCTAAGAGACTGGACAGTATGGAAACGCGACTGTGTACCGTGGCCTGTCAGGGCACCACATGCCATATGTGATATAGATCAGAAACTGGTTTAATGTTACCATAATCATTGATTTTGGACTTTTGCGGTTGGAAAACGGTGAAAATCATGAAATTTTAAAAAAATTTCCCAAAAATCGCTGTGTTTGCAGTTTTATATGCGTTTTTGCATGTTTTCCATGGCAACACCCTGTTTACCTGCACTGTGAGCTATGTTTAGTGTGTTTGTTCATTTATTTCTTGTCTTACAGGTAGTCATGAGTCTGACCTTTGACCCTGAGCTGTGACCTTTGACCTTGAAAGGGGTGTGGTTTGGGGCGTTCAGTTTCATAAATGCGTTTTTTTTTTAATGCAATCTTTCAGTTGTTGAAGTTGTGGGTTGGAGTGGAGTAGGGTGGGGGGTGGGGGGTGTTGGATTGGAGGTGGGGAGGGGGTGGGGGTAAGGTCAAAGGTTAAGATGAAAACTACAATGAAACAGTGTCAGCGTGTGTATTTCATTAGACAGCTGACATCAGAGTGAAATGAGCCAAAATAATGTGACATGCAGAAGTGTTATTTTGCATGATCCTGCTACACTGGCTGCATCTGAGGTGTCATTCTGCTGTAATTGTCATGAGAGATGTCTCTGGTGTCTATTCTGAGCCAAACATAAGCATTTTTATACTGCGTAAAGCTCATTTGAGTGCATTGTTATGGGAACAGCAGTTGCAGGCACCAGTACAGGCTACAGTTGTTCCCAGAGTGTTTCAGGGGAGGAGTCTGCTGGGTCCGCTGTGTCTTTGAGCCTGCGCTGTAAATCTGTCTGAAAGGCAGCTTTCACGTCGTCACGCTGAAGGCTGGCAACATCAAGCTTTATCTTGGGGGGGCCCCCATTTCTTGGGTTTTGGCTTGACGTGGAGCCTGAGTTTGCAGCGGACAAGGCAGTGGTCAGTGTGGCACTCTGCGCTGGGCATCACTCTGGTGAGGAGGACATCACTGCGGTCCCTCTGACGCACTAGGACATAGTCGATAAGGTGCCAGTGTTTGGAGTGAGGATGCATCCAGGTGGTCTTTCGACTGTCCTTTTGCTGAAAAGTAGTGTTGGTGATGACCAGTTGCTGCTCTGCACAGAACTCCAACAGTAGGTGGCCATTATCATTGCAGTTCCCGACACCATGCTTGCCGAGGACTCCTTTCCAGGCTTCAGAGTCCTGGCCCACTCTGGCGTTGAAGTCGCCAAGGATGATGACTTTGTCGTCTGCAGGGGTGCTCTGTATGAGGCTGCGCAGGTCAGTGTAGAACTTGTCCTTTTCAGCAGGCTCTGCCAGGAGGGTTGGGGAGTACACACTGAGAAGGGTGACGTGTTGCTGGTGTCTCAGTGGGAGGTGCATGGACATGATGCGGTCTGAGTGACCCGTTGGTAGGTTTTCCAGCTTAGTCACAATGGAGGTCTTGACCATGAAATCCACGCCTGAGAGCCGTCTTTCTGATTCAGGCCTGCCTGACCAGTAGAGGGTGTACCCAGCGCCAAGTTCTTGGAGGCTGCCTTCGTCCGGAAGGCGTACTTCACTGAGCGCGGCGATGTCGATTTTAACCTCCGCAATTCATGGGCAATGAGGGCGGAGTGATATTCAGGGCGTCCGCTGTCTGCTTTGTCGAGCATGGTTCGGATGTTCCAGCATGCTACGTTGAGTCCGGTCGTGGTCGTCATGAGAGTGGATCCGTTATTCTTTCTTGTTTTTTGACCGCAGGAGAAGATGCCCATTGACCGCGGCTAGCCAACTGGGGTTGCGAGGGGACGAGCTTTGGTTAGGCCACCTTTTCTAGGCCCCTCTCCGTGTGGAGCAAGCAGTGCTGTCCCTAGAGAAGGTCGTTCAGGGTGTGCCGAGTGATGTTGTCATCCCCAGGTCAACATCAGGTGACCAATATCCTGAACCGCCTGCATGCAGGTTTGAGACTGCGGCTTCCAGTGACATCTTTCACCTGCCGTTTCGCCCCTCGCCCGTCGCTACAGGACTTGGAATGGTCAGTGTCATGGTCTGTGGACGTTTCCTAAAGCCTGCGCGGTGGAGCTTTTTGGTGGAGTGCAGTGTGCGCAGTACTGGCCCCACCCTTTAAACCCTTGGTTCGTCTGCCATGGCCTAGCAAGCTGGGACGATGGCATCGAGGTCCTCGGGTCATAGGTTTTATATCAGACTGTCCTTGTCCTAGTCTCTGGCTCAAAAGCCTTCCCCGGAGACACGGGGGCTTTGATGTCAGGGGTTTCCTCTCTTAGCCTTTCCGCAGCCAAGCGGCCAGGCCTGCAAGGCAGCAGGGGACTCGTGGAGGGCGGGGTCGTCTATGTCCCGTGCAGATGTGAACATCTGCCCACTGCCCACTCCTCCCCTGAAACACTCTGGGAACAACTTAAAACTGCTATTGCAAAATCCTCTGCAGAAGTCTTGGGTTTCGCTAGAAAGAAGAACAAAGACTGGTTTGACGAAAACGATGTTGAGATCCAGGAACACCTAGCAAAAAAAAGAGCCGCCCATCAGGCCCACCTAGCCCAGCCTTCCTGCCCTGTGAAGAAGTCTGCCTTCCGCCTCGTCTGCAGCAGTCTCCAGCGCAAGCTCAGAGATATCCAGAATGAGTGGTGGACCAGACTTGCACAGAGGACCCAGCTATGCGCTGACAATGGTGACTACAGGGGCTTCTACGAAGCACTGAAAGCAGTGTATGGCCCCAGGCACCTGGTACAAAGTCCCCTGCGAAGCGCGAATGGCCAGGCACTCCTCACAGATAATACCTCCATCTTGAACCGCTGGTCGGAGTACTTTCAGAGCCTCTTCAGCGCTGAGCGCACTGTTCAAGAAGCAGTCGTCCTACAAATCCCACAACTCCCAGTAAAGGTTGAATTGGATGAACCGCCCACTGCTGAAGAGACCCTCGCAGCCATCCACCAGCTCAAGAGTGGCAAAGCAGCAGGCATTGATGGAATACCGCCAGAGATCTGGAAACATGGAGGCACAGCACTGCACAACAAGCTCCATGACCTCTTTCTCTGCTGCTGGGAGGAAGGAACACTACCAAAGGATCTCCGTGATGCTGTCGTTATCACCCTGTACAAGAACAAAGGCGAGAAGTCTGACTGTTTCAACTATCGGGGAATTACCCTGCTGTCCATTGCTGGGAAAATTCTTGCAAGGCTGCTCCTGAATCGGCTGGTACCTGCCATCGCTGAAGACCACCTCGCAGAGGGCCAGTGTGGCTTCAGAGCAAACAGGAGCACCACCGATATGGTCTTTGTGCTGAGACAGCTTCAGGAGAAGTGCCGCGAGCAGAACAAAGGGCTGTACATAACGTTTGTCGACCTAACAAAAGCGTTCGACACTGTGAGCAGGCAAGGCATGTGGCAGATCCTGGAGCGACTTGGCTGTCCCCCCAAGTTCCTCAGCATGATTGTCCAGCTACACGAGGCCAGGTCAGACTCAACAATGACCTCTCAGAACCATTCCCTATTCTCAACGGCGTAAAGCAGGGCTGCGTGCTGGCACCGACCCTCTTCACCATCTTTTTTAGCATGATGTTGAAGCAGGCCACAGTGGACCTCGATGATGACGATGCAGTGTACATCAGGTATCATCTCGATGGCAGCCTGTTCAACCTCAGACGACTGCAGGCCCACACGAAAACCCTAGGCCAGCTGATTCGTGAGCTGCTTTTTGCTGATGACGCTGCCCTCGTTGCACACACAGAGAGAGCCTTGCAGCGCATCACGTCCTGCTTCGCAGACGCTGCCCAGCTCTTTGGACTCGAGGTCAGTCTGAAAAAGACAGAGGTCCTCCATCAGCCGGCACCCAAGACAGTGTATCGCCCTCCTCACATCACCATTGGCGAGTCTGAACTAAAGTCAGTGCACCAGTTTACTTACCTTGGCTGCATTATCACGTCGGACGCCAAGCTGGACAAGGAGCTTGACAGCAGGCTGACAAAAGCGAACAGCGCTTTCGGGCGACTTTTCAAGCGGGTGTGGCACAATCAACAGCTGAAAACAGGCACCAAGATCAGCGTGTACAGAGCTGTGGTCCTCACCACCCTGCTGTATGGTTCCGAGTCCTGGGCCCTCTACCGCAGCCAACTACGACTCCTCGAACGCTTCCACCAGCGCTGCCTGCGCACCATCCTGGGCATTCACTGGAGTGACTATGTCACCAACGTCGAGGTCCTTGAACAGGCTGAAACTGTGAGCATCGAGGCTTTGCTGCTGCTGACACAGCTCCGCTGGGCGGGGCATGTCTCCAGGATGGAGGATCATCGCCTACCAAAGATCACCCTGTTCGGCGAGCTTGCTACTGGACACCGTGATAGAGGGGCACCAAAGAAGAGATACAAAGACTGTCTCAAGAAGTCACTTAGTGCCTGCCAAATCGACCACCACCAGTGGTCTTCGCTTGCTGTGGACCGTGACACCTGGCGCTCCACCATTTACAAGGCAGCTGTCTCCTTTGAGGACTCTCGCAGAGCTAGCCTTAAGGACAAGCGGCTCAGGAGAAAAAACAGAGATGCCGCAACTCAGAACCCTGGCCATACCTTCCCCTGCAGCCACTGTGGTCGAACCTGCCTGTCCCGGATTGGCCTCCGCAGCCACGAACAAGCCTGCAGACGTCGTGGGCAACTCCTATAAAATCTTCGTTCGCGAAGTCAAGCCAAGAGAGACAGGCTTTTACTGGAGTGTTCACCAGTTTGGCACACACATGCCTACTGCATTTGTAACATGAGTTGAGGTGTTTTGCGACTCTGACAAGTGTGTTTTATATAAAAATGAACTGTACATAACCATTTTTCTCTGCTACCTCCTAAATAAGCACTAGACACTTGTTTTGGTATGTGGCGTGTCCCGCGTAGCATAGTTTTGGCTGTTTTGTGCAGTCTTTTGTATGTGGGATAGCTCAGTAGACTTAATGTTTAAAGTGCATAGCTGTTTTATGACCCCTTTGCCTGAGGAAAAGATAGCATGCAGCATATAGGGCATGGCAGCTGGTTACAGGCCTCTTCCTGCTTGCTGTCTCCAGACAACAGGGTCAATGAGGATGCCTGGCCGTTGTCCTTTTGGCTGCCCTGAGATACACAAGGAAATGGCCTTGGGTATGAAAGCTCATTTTTTATCAATGCCAGTGTCACGGTAATTTTTTCTCAGTTGTCCAGCACACCAGAAGTCAGTTTGACTGTATTGCATGTGTGTGTAAACTTGGAAAAACAGAAAAAGTAGGGGGGTGGGTAATGGAAAAATATGAAAAAATAAACTTTCATGTGCCTGTGTCTCAAATGCAACATTTCTGAAAATCAGATATGTTACTTGATGTACATGCCAATTTTGGAGGCATTCTGACCATATCTAGTCTGTTTTTCATGGCATCAGATATGCATGATCCAAAACATCAACAGCATAGTGAACACCACAACAACGCGCTTCACATAATGGGCCATAACTTAATTAAAGATGCAGCAACATTCAATGGTGTCACTTTGGGTTTGACTTAGCTAGTGTCTAAGAGTTGCACTGATGGCAGATTGAATGGTGTTCAGGTGGGAGAGTTCCTTTTCAGAGCACATTACATAGTAAAATTTGGCCAGTTCAGGCAGTGCAAGGACCGGTGTTTTTATAAATAATTTTTGCCTTGTTTGAAAATTTGTAGTAGGGCTGAATGTTGAAATTTGCTGGAAATTTCTGGTTAGATGAGAGGAGACATGTTTGGTGCTTTGATTCATACCATCCTGAGCTTATTCATTAGAGAATTGTGGACCTATGTTGAGTTGCCGTTGACGTAGTGATTTGAGGGGCACGCTGATTTCAGCTGTGCTTGGGTGTGGGGTTGGTAAGGAATCAGGTTCATAGCCAAGAAATGAGACTGTCAATGTGCTGTTTTTATTGTTATTTTGTGCATGGCAAATGTGCAGCTGGTGGGCGGTAGTGTTTTTTAGGGGATTGAAATATTAGGGGATGCCTGGGACTGACTATGGCTAAGAGACTGGACAGTACGGAAACGCAACTGTGTACCGTGGCCATTAGGCCGTCAGAAGGTGAACATTCACCCCCCTCCCCCCCCCCCCCTCCACCGCCCCCCTGCGGGGGATTGGAGACCACATCATATGTTTTTTTCGGAAGCCTATCACCTATGAAGACGAACCATAGGTGTTTGCCCAAAATAAATACCGTATTGAATATAGGAGGACATGTACTATTGTCATATTTTCCTTCTTTGGGCCCTATATTTTGCTTTAGGGCCGGGCGGGTAGGGTTGGTGTTAACGATGCAGTTCCCGTAAAAAAAAAAAAAAAAAGCACACAGAACTAATTGACTGGTATCTTTGCAAACAGAATACATTTACCTACCTTTTAAAATGATTCAATGTCTATAATGACGTCACCACGGTGCCATTTAAAAAAAAATCTTTCATTATGCGCGAAATAGCATTCTTGCCGGAAGAATAGGTGTCCAATCTTTCAAATACTATTATTAAAACATATATACAAATGTTATGATATATCATTAATGGAAACGTAAGCGACTTAGACTGATGACCTGGAAAGGTGTTATTTAAAGGTCAAGGTCACCTAAAGTTGTACTTTATGGCAAAAACCCATATTTTTTTTTAAATGTGATAACAAAAAATTACTAGACTGAAGTGATAATATGTAAGGAATTGCTATGAATAGTTGATAAACGATTAGACGTGACCTTCACTAAGGTCAAGATCGAAGTTTTCGTAGATTTCGTAAGAGTATTTAGTTTACTATAGGGGCCAAACATTTGCTCCGATGTTAGGAAGATCTGCTCACAACACGTAAAGGATATCTTACAAATGAATCATATTCTGTTGCGTTGAGATGATCAGGAACATTATAATATTGATATCCTTCATAATTAAGGTCAAGGTCACATGTGCAATTATGCATTTAATCCCATATGTTAACTGCTCCATGGTCTTTAAATTCTCTTTCTTTCTACACACACACACAGACACCGTCACACACACGTGTGGGAGCCCCCCCCCCCCCTCCCCCGCACCAAATATTCTTTAAAACGCTACAACAAAGTCCTTTATGGAGACTGAGTTTTAACACCCCCCCCCCCCTCCACCCCGTGTATATTTTGATGAGCAGTGAGAGTCCCGACACATGTGCCCCCCCCCCCCTCCACCCCCCCACCCCTTGTTTGATCTTTCGGCGCCTGGTGAAAGTTTTCGGCCAATGCCGGAAGTTAGATGTAGTGTCGAAAGCGGAGGCCTTTTTTTGCCAGGCTGAAGGTCCCAAATCAAAGTGGGACCCCCCCCCCCCTGGTAACTGTTCCGCCCCTGTGTGTGTGTGTGTGTGTGTGTGTATGTGTGCGTGCGTGTGTTTGTTTGTTTCACTGAAACGCCCAATTAGAGCACACAGGTGTTTTTGACAATCTACGATACCGGCCGTACACACTGAATATCAAAGAGCGCCCGCATAGTTTACGGCGCTCCTGACCATCACCATTATTTTTTTTTTGTGTGTCTGACTAGTCTTGGATCAAGTTGTGCCGTCAAACGCTAATATGGTCTGGCATACTATTATATTTATGATTAGGATCATAGAAAACACAGCCGTTTACTACTGCCATAGTGAAGTAAAATTCGGAATACATCTAGGCAAGGTGGACATTTTATGTGTTGCCCCTCATGATCGTAACTGAAAAGACACATCCCTAAACCGGCAGCTGTTCCTTACTGATGCCATGTCTGTCCTTGAGGCAGCAACAGCAAGCAAACTGCCACGTCTACAAGAGGCACTGCAAAACATCAAGTGCACCAGACTGGTGCTGCAGTGGATCCCTTCACACTGTGGCATCTACGGCAATGAAGAAGCTGACAGAATGGCAAAAGTGGGCGCAGAGAAAGAACAAGATGAAAATGGAGTCAGCTTCACAGAGATGAAGACCATCATTAAGTCTGTGTACAGACCACCACAACGGCCCCTAGACAGTTACCATCAGCTGTCCAGACAAGAGCAGGTGACCATCTTTCGTCTGAGGACCGGGCACAACCGACTCAATTTCCACCTGCACAGACGCGGCTTCCACCTCGTGCCATCTCCCCTGTGCCCTTGTGGAGAAGCAGAGCAGACCGCAGAGCACATCCTCCAGGACTGTGGGAACCACCAGCCGCTGAGGGAGGAGATATGGCCGAAGCCCGCCACTCTACAAGAGAAACTGTACGGGCCTGTGGAGGCGCTACAGAAGACCACAGATTTCATTTTGAGAGCCAAACTCCAAGTGTGACGGCGTTCGAGAAGAAGAAGAAGAAGAACCGGCTGCTGTTTCGATCCGGCATTCCACATGCCCACATTTTAATCGCAAACCTTTACCTCGAACACCCATTCTTTAACAGCACGCCTCACCGACATACACACGCACTGTGGCACTCACACACACCAGGGGCGGATCTGGGGGGGGGGGAGGTGTTCTGGACCCCCTCTCCACTGAGACCCAAAATTCTGTAAAATGATATAACAAAGTCCCTTTTTGGGTGCTTGGATTCCCCCCCCCCCCCCCCACCGTTTAATATTTTGGCGAATGGTGAGAGTCTTAGTAACACGCTCGCGTCTTCCCCGCCCCCCCCCCCACCCCCCTTTCGATTTTTCGGCGCCTGGAAGCAAGGTCTAGCGTCCGGGAGGCCTTTTCTTTTGTGTCAAGTTGAAGGTCCCAAACAAAAAGTTGGACCCCCCCCCCCCCCCTTTTCAAGGTAACTGATCCGCCCCTGCATACACTAACACTGATCAACAACTGAATGTTTCCGACATTTGAGAACTGCGGCGGTATTGAATTGGAACTGGTATTAGAATCTTCTTCATTCATCCGCCGGTTTGTCACTGACGTAAAGGAGATAGATGTTTTATGCAGCTCATATTACAGTCCCCCTTCTAGTCTATACGCATATTCTTTTATTTTATTCCGATTTGGGCAGCACAACTGTCGTCAGACATAAATTATAGCCTCAGTCTTAAACTAATTAAAAACATAATGTAAATTCAGTCTGCGTGTGTTTATTGCGCCTTGCAGCTCGCCCCCCCCCCCCCCCCCCCCACCATTCTTACCTTTTCAACCACATGCCTCCATTTTTTATTTTTTTGTGCAGCTTACTAGTGAGACGTAGTAATCACACTCTTAGCATAAAGTGACCTATTTCTACCAAACTTCAAAGTTTGAAAAAAAGTACACTACGTTAGCAATAAAAATTCGCATTCTGGAAACGTAGTGAAAATCCATTTACTTTAAGCTCACTGTACTATTATATGACGTCACCAGATTTTACAAACTGCGTAAACATGAAGTGCACATATATTACTGGCAGTATATTAGCATCAGTATAAAAAGTCTTTTGTGTGCGTCTAGTAATTCCACCAATAATGGAAGAAGTGCATCAGAACACCGCATCTAAATGATGCCATATTCATAGCGGTCCAAATATGGAATGCTGTGACGTCATCGCATAATAAAAAGAATATAATACATTTTATTATTTTCTGAATGCCCGATAAAGAACAAACAGGCCGATACCAAATAATAAGTATTTTCGTAGTTATCATAGCTTTACTGTCCATCTAGTACCCCTACCCCCCAAAATTACCCTTTTTTTTTTTTTTTTTTTTTTTTTTTGGGGGGGGGGGGGTTGATTGTACATTGCTTAACGTCCCGACAGCAACAAGGCTTTCTCAGGACGTGCCTGCACTGCTTGTGAAAAAAAAAAACTAAACAGAACATTGAATGTATGTCGCCAGCCGGTCAAATACAGTAAATAAACCTAACACATGGGGCCTAAATAAAGCTAAGACCATTTAGCAACACACATCCAATATCAAGAGCTACAGGCAGTGCAGACAGTAGGGAGAGTTTTAAAAAGGCAAATACAGGTGAATGGACAAATGGTAGACAGAAACACATGCCCCAGAATAGATTGATTGATTGATTGTACATTGCTTAACGTCCCGACAGCAACAAGGCTTTCTCAGGACGTGCCTGCACTGCTTGTGAAAAAAAAAACTAAACAGAAAATTGAATGTATGTCGCCAGCCGGTCAAACACGTTAAATAAACCTACAACATGGGGCCTAAATAAAGCCAAGACCATTCAGCAACACACATCCAATATCAAGAGCTACAGGCAGTGCAGACAGTAGGGAGAGTTTTAAAAAGGCAAATACAGGTGAATGGACAAAGGGTAGACAGAAACGCATGCCCCAGAATAGAGAGAAAAACCCACCCTGTGGGGCTGACCAGGGTGACCCTGGGAACTAAAAAATACCTAACCCCACCCAAGTCCCCCAGGGCAGACCTGGGTGGGGAGCCCCAGAATAGAGAGAAAAACCCACCCTGTGGGGCTGACCAGGGTGACCCTGGGAACTAAAAAATACCTACCCCCACCCAAGTCCCCCAGTTGGGGGGGGGGGGGGGGTCGGTCAAATTCTGTGGTACTGTGTTTATTTATGGCAGATAACCTACGAAGATATGTGGTTTGGAATTGACTTTCAGAAAAACATAGTCTCCGATCCCCCGCGGCAAGGGTGGGAGGGGGGGGGGGGGGTCTACGAAGGGCCAGAGGGTGAGAGAGGGGTACCACTCACGGATTTAAGACGCCGGGGTTTATTTTGCGATTGCACAGGTAAACCTACTAGGTCATTACGATATGATTGAAGCGATACCCGAGTACCGGACGAAAGGGAGAAAGACTGACATTAGCATGGAGAAAGACAGAACGGTGATTGCGACAAAAACCTGGGCCGAGACTGAAGCTGAGACGAAAGGGAGACAATGGACAAAACCGAGAAAGATAAATGGGTAGAGTTGCCAAAGAATATGGAGCGTAGCTTCTATACTCTTTGGAGATGCACTTGGTACGAAAACACAGGGGCGGATCAGTGTCAGTGTGTGTGTCAAAACACGCAGAAAAAGAAAGAAAAAGATCAAACAGGGAGGGGGGAGGGCGGGTTCCAAACACCCCAGAATACAATTAAACAATTGGGCGAGGGGGATCAGTCACCCACGGGTAGCAACCCCTAGGATCCCCCCCCTCCCCCAGATCCGCCCCTGTCGTAAATCCGTGATGGTACGCCCCCCTCCACCCCACTCTCCTCCCGAACTGAATGACGGCGCCCATGACTGAATAAAGATCTCGAAGACTGAAATCATGACTTGACTTCAAAACCTGAATACAAAACATACAGTTGTGCGGCAGTTTCACTGACAATGTTTATCTTGAACACTAGTTGTCCAGTATCGAAATGGTGTCAGCAAGAGGGATAGATCCTCATGAGCCCCCGCAACTGCGGGGGCTCATGAGGATCTATACCTCTTGCAGTTGGTTGGTGTTCACATTTTCTCAGCACTGAACGGGTTAAAAACTAGAATTTTACTTCACAGTGCCTGCTTTCACGGCAAACCACCGTCCCTGTTCACCGAGCCCTCACTGGGAGCGCCTGCAAGTGCAAGCTCCATTTTCCCCTGGAAACAGCTATCACATCGTATAGTGCGGCCCGTGGTTGACGGTGGTCGAGATAAAGTTCATCGTTCATCCCATTGTGTTGTCAGACTCTATCTACACGCTACGCTGATGTACCGATGCAAGCCGCCTGGGGGCTCCGTCAGAAACGCAGTAACAACTCAGACCCCGGCTTTCACGGACAAGAAACATTCTCGAGTCCCTACATTTTCCGGCACGGGATTAGTTACAAGATATATATGCTTTTTGCTGTATGGGACGGGGAACAATTTACTCGCATCCCCACTGAGCTTATGCAGGAGGTATTGGTGGGAATACGAGAGAGACAGAGAGTATACGCCATACACAGTGGAACACCAAAGATTTTTTTCCGGTCAGGTTTGACAATATCTCATAGGAGACTGGTTTTATAACCATGGTTTCCACAATAGTGGCGTAGAAACCTAGAAACCGGGGCGCGGAGGGCGGGGGGGGGGGGGGGGGGGGTGTTGAGGGGTAGGCCGGTTGGTGGGCAGATCCTCCACAAATATGTAGAAGTGGGGGATGTATCCCCCCCTCCCCCCCCCCCCTCCTACACACATTTTTCTGAACATTTTTTTTTTTTTTTTTTTTTTTTGGGGGGGGGGGGGGGGGGGGGCAAATTCAGATAGATTGAAATGTTATTTTTTTCCCCGAGCTATCCACATTATTTCATATTTGGAGGCTGGAAAATACATCGGGCACACTGTTCCCCCCCCCCTCCTTCACCCCCATTGGGACGCATGCGGATCTATGTCTAAACTGCACACGAGAATGGTTTTCTCTTATAGATGGACGCGGATGGCTAAATCACATCTAGCTGACTTTCCCCCTGCAAACGTGTACTCTTAGCTGATTTACTCCAGGCGCCAAACTTTGGCACCGACTCGGAACGACCGGAAGACAAAAGCTCCGGTGCAATAAAATGAGGAGGGGGTGGGGCAAGGAAGCCGGGAAGGCGGCAAGGAGTAAACTCTTTGGAAGAGGCCGCGGGGTACGTATCGACTTCAGTTCTTGAGTCAAATGGCCCAGTCACGTTTCCCAGTACGCAATAGGCTTTAGCGGGGCCGATGTCGGCTGCAGTGGGCCCGCGCACGACTGTGCGCACTGCGGCCGACTTCAGCCCGATGACCTTTGTGTACAGGGTTTTAGAGTCGTTTGCCGAGCACTAGACTGCCCAAAGTTGGACCTAGATCGACGGCCGGCTGATTGATCAAATCGTGTTACGGGCTTGATACCGGTTTGAGGTCCAGGGGCCAGTTGCATGACAGTAAGCTTAGTCATGCGCCAGCCATTAACCCTTTTAGCTCCGGATCCCTACAGCAGGAGATGGCTTGACCTTGATAACTCAAGGGTAGTGTCAGATTAGATTGGCGCCTGAAGGCACCAAGCTAATCTGGCACTACCCCTGAATTATCATGGTCAAGCCATCTCTTGCAACTGGTACATAGTCGTTAGGCAACACCTCCAAAATTCGAGTAATGGGACCTTGGGGCTACAAGGGTTTAAGCAAGGCGCTCCGCTATAGTGGAGTACCTAGCATAGGGGCTGGCGCAGGACTAAGCTCACTAATGCGACCGACCCTTGTATCTCACCTTAAAGGTGCCTTCTCAAGACAATGTTCTGCATGCTAACATTTGCCAATAAAATGGCATCTCAATGTCGGCTTGTTCTACACTAACCCTCTCATGTTAAAGGTTCATTCTCAAGACTCTAACCCTCTCATGTTAACCCTTATCATTCGGAATACACCAGTGTGTGAAACAAGCTATTCTGGCACCACCCTTGAACTAAAGCCTATATCCTTATCTGCAAGTACTATAATGTAGCTTGCACATGGCAGTGTACAAATTTGAAGCTTTTAGCCTCAGTATAATATGGGTTAAAGGTGCCTTCTCAAGACACTAACCCTCTCATGTTAAAGGTGCCTTCTCAAAACAATGTTCTGAATGCTAGCATTTGCCAACAAAATGGCATCTCAGTGTCTGTTTGGTCTACACTAACTGCAACTTTCCTACACATCTTTTCACTTTCCATGTTAGTGGTCAACCAAATTAGCATACCTAGACAAGTCTTATCATCAGCTACTGTTGTGCCAAATTGATTGAAGAGTTTACAAAAATGCCGATACATGTACAACTAAAATTCTCCCCCCAAATTGCCATTTTCTCACATTCGCTGACCTCTTGTGACCCTTGACCTGTCTGAAGAGTCATCCAAATAAGAATGCATAGGAAAGTATTACCATCAGGTATGTCTGTACCACACTTGTGTTTGAAGTTGAAAATTTTATGTGAGGTTTTTTCCCATCAAAATACAGCTATTGTTTTACCTATTTCTTGACCTTTGAGAGAGTTCACTTAATGTTCAGAAAAGTTTTGTCACAAAGTATTGTTGAGCCAAGTTTGAAGAATGTGACTTAAATAGTATCAGAGAAAATGCCCATGTTAAATTTTACTATGGATGATGGTGGACGGACAACGGCAGTCGGACAGATGACCACACAGCCACTAAATAGACTCAATTTTGCAACTGCACGAGATTCAAATGCTCAATTATTTTTTTAAGACAAGCATGCTGCATCTTTAATGCAGTACACAATTGCATCATTTTTTTCTACTTGGACACAAACCACCCCAGGTGCATACACACGTTGTATGGATATGTCAATAACAAACACCTACGAAAAGGTGAGCTGTCAGCACACAACATTTCAGCAAATTCGGACACGAACACCACAACCTTTATTGATTTCTTTCATTTCAGCTTTATGTACAAAGATGTAGCACTTGAGCTTAGTGGCATTAACAAAAGGTACTTTATCATATAATGTACTGTACATGGTCTTTCCCTCTGTTTCTTTCAGTCTCTCTCTTGCGCACGCGCACGCACACATGCAAGCAAGCACGCACGCATGCACGCACACACACACACACACACACACACACACACACACAAACAAACACGCACACACATGCTAACTGAGCCCTGAGGTAAAAATTTGGGAGTTGTGCACAGTGGTCTATATACCAGTTAAATACCGAGCAGGCAACCAAGGCAATCTCACACCAGGAAAGGTAAAAAATCTAGCCAGCCAGACTAAGAAGGCTTTAAAACAGGATGTAAATATTTTTTAGCACATGCTTGGATAAAAAGATCAACCATTCATTGATTAGCATACAAGTCTACAGACTTTTCAAAGGTCATACGCAGAGTGTGATTTATACAGTCTACAGAGGCTCAACTATGAAAGTTCAAGGGTGGTGTAAGAATAGCTAGGCATGTGCAGGTGCCAAGCTATCCTGGCACCACACCTGAACAATCACTTTTGATCTACCTTCATTGCAAGTGCTCAATGCAGTCAGTCAGAACAATAAACAGCTGATTATTTGAATCCTGTCTAAATTGCCTATGTGCATCTACGCAAAATCCCCTCTGTTGCGCGCATTCCATCACACCAGGTCTGTAGGGTGAATTGCATCCAGTGTCAGCAGAGCAATCCCTTCCCCACTCAGTCCGATGTAAACAGTATTCCTAGACACAAAATAATATTATTTTAACCCTTTGCATGTCGGTAGCGGTGTTAGTCCTACAGGAATCATTGTGATGAAAACCGCTACCAACACACAAAGGGTTAAAATGCAGCAACAAAACACCATTACAATATTTTACAGCCCCTCATTTAGTCAGTTTCATTTGCAAAAGACTGATTCAACAGACACTCTTCAAGTAGAGGTACTAATCTCACTTACACATGTGACACATGCTCGAAAATCTCCAAAATGAGAGCTTTCACTTGAAGACTGTTTAACACATTTCAAAGACAAATTGACCATGGTTGCTCAAGGGTGGTGTCAGAATGGCTTGGCACCACTATACACCATGCTATTCTGGTACCACCCTTAAACCATTATCTTCCTAGTGTCAGGACTGAATGTTCTACACTGAAATAACTGATTTATTTCATACAACTGGCAATGAATGTGAAAGAGTTACAAATACTGAAGTCCAGATAAGAAGGAAACAAATTAACCCTTTGGCAGTTGGTAGCCCTTTTTGTCACGATGATTCCTGAATGAATCATCGCGACAAAAAGAGGTATCAACAGCCAAAGAGTAATGATTATAATGCAATACTAACTTAACTCATTAAACCCAAGGTCGCATTTACAAATTTTTGGAGATGTCATCTAATGACTATGTACCAGTTGATGGCGCCAAGCAAATTTGGCACTACCCTTGAATTATCATGGTCGATCCATCTCCTGCTGAAAGGCATTGGGGTTCAATGGGCTGATTCAAAAGGATGCAAATGATGATGGATCTCTGCCAGTCAGTGGTAAAGATTCTCAGAGACCCTGCACCCTTCAGGGGCTAAAGACTATCTTTGCCTCTTGCGGCTGCCAGGAACCGATTGGATGACAGAATGAATGCATTAACCAATTCAACCCTGGCACACTACAGCAGGAGATGGATCGACCCTGATAATTCAAGGGTAGTGCCAGATTAGCTTGGCACCATCAGGCGCCAAGCTAAGCTGGCACTACCCTTGAATTATCAGGGTCAACTCACCTCCTGCAACTGGTGCAATAGTTGTTATGCGACACATCTAAAATTTGCAAAATGTGACCTTGGGGTAAAATGGGTTATCATGGCCACACATCTTCTGCAAGTTTCCATAGCCCTCATGTACTGAGTATTTACCAAAGGAAGTGACCTACTTTGATGTTTATCATACAGTTTATATAGTACAGCTGTAAACAAAGGAAACCAAAACACAAATTGTTCCATATGGTGCAGTGGAGGCTTATGATGGAACAAAAACGCAAAGGGGGTGGGGGGACCAAAGCTGGTTGTTGTTATGGTATATCTGAAGACTGTTAACTCATTGGAGATGTGCCGCAGCTGAATATGTGGCGAATCGCCGCGTATCTGTAGGCGGCATGTCGCCAATGAGTTAAAAGCAAAGTAATTTACATAGAAAAGGTGTAGTCCAGACCTCTGGAAAGTGCTGTCATACTGGAATTTTGTTATATTCGACCTTGTTGTAGCTGACTGTACACTGATGAACATCAACTACAAACGACAAGACATCAAACTCACCCTTCTGTCCAGACATCCAAGGAGGAGAGATCAGAAATGTCCACCATGCGACAACTCTCCTGTATGAGCTGAAACAATAATGGACAAATGTTAGGGGAAGGTACTAAAGGAAAAGCAAAACTATAAACAAAGTTAAATTACAAAAAGCTACCAGTACACAAAAAGTAAAGCTCTGGTTTGATTTCAACTAAAACAGACTATTACTAGTACCACAAACACACACACACACCATCACACACACACACACATGATGCACACGAACACACTGACACACACAGGATTCTTAACCCCTTGGCTGTTGATAGCTTGTTTGTTCGAGGTGATTCCTGCAGGAAACAAACATGCTGACAGCCAAAGGGTTAATGCCAAACCCTGTGAATAACACCTGCTCATTGTTTAGCCTGCACTGCAAGTGTCGCCCAGTGAAATGCCAAGTCAATCGCCGTGTCAGCGTGTATTGACGTGTATCTAGCTTAAACCCAGTACGCAAAAGGTCAGCGGGCTGACAATATCCATGGTGGGCCCATGCACAGCCATGTGGGGGCCGACTGGCTGACATCAGCCCGATGCCCTTTGCCTACCAGGTACTTCCTGCCTGATGAGTATCACCATAAGATCACCACCACCCAAACCTGTCTGCCATATGCACCTACAGGCTGTTCAAGGCTTGATAGCGTTGCAGTAGCAACCCAATGCGCAAAAGTCCATCGGGTCACCGTTGGCACACAAAGCCATGTGTGGGCCAACGGCGACCCAGTGGCCTTTAGCGCACTGGAAAATGCCAGCTATCTCAAAGAGCCATTAGTTCTCATTAAAGAACAACATTCAAGAGGGATCATAAGGATCCTTCTTCTCTTGCTCTGTGTGTGTGTGTGTGTGTGTGTGTGTGTGTGTGTGTGTGTGTGTGTGTGTGTGTGTGTGTGTGTGTGTGTGTGTGTGTGTGTGTTTGTGTGTGTGATATCAACAACAAAAAAAGTGCACTGTTTTAAACCATCAAATGAATCTCATGGAACGTTTGTGCAACATACTCCATTACACTATGCATATCCGTATTTGTTTCACAAAACAAAAGACCATGAATTCTTTCTTAAAGCGGAACAAAGAAAGGACAATGTTCAACACAAAGATGTAATGAATGATCAAAGAAGAGAAACATGATACAGAATAAATGCTGGGTAACTCTCAGTCTCAAATATGCATGAGACAAACATCCTCACGCGCCCCTGCAACCTGCAGTTGGACGGCGTCTACTGAGGAAGACTGTTGTACCTGGTAACCATGTGTTTCCGGCACCAGACACCAAACACTGATCCTCTGATCGATGGAGGCAGTCAGAATATGCCGACTGGACAAAATCCACACCCCTGTAAGGAAAGTGAGCTACAATGAATACAGGCATGTCATCTGCTCCAGGGCTGGTTTGACTGCTGAAATGTTCTTATACGAATGGTTGCTCAATGTTGTCTTGCCTCAACTAATACTCTTCTACCCTTCCTTTCACACTCCATGTGAGTAGGCACACATAACAGAGGTATTCCACTGCCTCTTGTATACAAAGGCGGAACTTTCCTATGTAGCAATGGAGGAAAAAATTCAGAAATGTCTTTAACCCTTTTCATCTTGATACACTATTGCAAGAAATAAATTTGACTATGATAGTTCAAGGGTAGTGCTGGAATAGCATGAAGTGCCAAAAGCGCTAAGCTATTCTTTAGGGGCTCATGTGAATAATATTCATGCATATATTATATGCTTCTTGAAGATGGAATGACTGTCCTACACTACCTGTGATTTGTGCGGCATGAGCGTCAGATTTTGTAGTGATGGAGTCGACTTGAAACACTGGTAGATGGTTGCTGCTTTTCTCTTGCTCATCAGTTCCATGTGATGGCAGCAAGGTCAGGCGACAAACCGTGAGAGCATTGTCATCTCCGCCACTAGCAAGAAGTATAGGTCCCGCTAGGAGTTGCAGAGAAAGCAAAAACAAATCAACCAAACATTTCAAGAAAATTATATCCTGGTCTGTAATTAGCTCCGACGCCCTAAAGCAGGAGGTGAACTGACCACTATAATTCAAGAGAAGTGCCAGATTAGCTTGGCGCCTAAAGGTGCCAAGCTAATCTGGCACTACCCTTGAATTATCATGGTCAATCCATCTCACACAACTAGTACATAGTTGTTAGGTAACACTTCCAATTTGGGAAATGTGGCTGTGGGGTTATATAGGTTAATGCCTAGAGCCATAAGATCTAAAATCACAGAGCGGCACACAACTGATGACCACACATGCATGCACTTGTACCTCATACACATAGACGCTGTGTTCATGCTAGGATTCCTGGGATCCACATCACTATACAGTGTGTACCAAATGTAGATGGTCAATATTTGCATTGAACCAGTCACAGCAGCTCATTGTTGTTTTCCTGTGTTTGTTACAATGGCATTTCAGGTGGTTCATGAATACAACACATACATGTACTTTGAAAATATAAACAGTCTCTGACACAAGATGCAATAAATGTTTTTTACATTCTATTTTAGTAATCAACAAAAACGTACTCTCTCAAACCCCAGCCAGAAAAAATTCAGTGATATACTGAACTGTCCAATACTCAAACACTGGTTTGCCTCAAATCAAATACAAGAAACAAAATTTTTAAAATGTACTATCTGGGGTACTGTTTATAAAATTATAGTAAAAGACGCATACCTCCAAATGATTTCATATGCAGACTGTTTACTCCTGACTGGTGAGTTCTGATCTCTTGATCTGGGGCCCAATCTGTGATGTCTCTCATTTCTGGCTGTGACATGCCACTGACCTGCTCAAAGGCAGAACCTTGTACCTCCTCCCTACCAAGTAGTTTCTGCAGAAGCATCTGCAGCTTATCACTCAAGTATTGAACATCTTTGTTCAACACTCTGGCTGCACTCCTGTATTTCTGCTGGTCGCCATCATCACCTGCATCATCTTCATCACTTGAAATCTCCTCTTCTGAGCCTGTGTCTGTATGCTGCTTAACCTCCTCATGCATGCTGCCACTGGTACTGTACAAAGTACTGGCTGCATGCACAAAGGGATTAAGTCTGTCTCTGGAATCACAATCCAGCACATTACTGGTCACAGGGGCAGCAGATGTGTTATCCATGTCATGCTGACTAACCCCCTTGTGTATGGGGCCACCAGTACTACTTAAAGTGTCTGCAGTCATAAGGGGTTTAATCTCTGAGACATCCTCCTTAGTCCTTCCATGCCCTTCCCTTGACAATGTTTCTTCGGATATTTTAATGCACGGTTCACCCCTTTCCCCAACAAATGAACTGGACCTAATGACAAAAGAACACATGCTTGTTAACCTTTAAGATTCAAAAGGCACACATCTTGGAAGTGACTACTAGACACAAGTTTGAATATCCATAGATCTACTATAATAGTCGAGAAGTAGTGATGGATTATAGCTCTAAACCTACCACTTAGTACCTGTCGAATCCGGCTCTACTATATGGTTACTACAAACAATTCGTCATGATGGAAAAAAAACACCCAACATCATAGTTGTAGAATGTTGCCTTTACTAGCCTTCTTCGGCCAATGTGGCCATGCTACAAAACAATTCATGGGAGAGCTCAAGGGTAGTGCCTGATGTGCTTGGCACCTTCCAGGTGCCAACCACATCAGGGGCTACCCTACAGCTATCACTGTTGATCCATCTCCCAAGACTTATTAACTGATTATCTGACCTTTTCTGCTGGGCATAAAGTGACAACCACTCGGTCACAGGCTGCAAGTCTCTGATGGCGATTTTTCCATCTGTTGCGGCTGAGAGCAGAAAAGGACGAATGCCAGCGGGCGACTGGATGAGGGAGATGTGGACCTGAAGAACACAGCCATTGTGATGTGAAGACTGGCACAGCAATGTGAACTGGCGCTCAGCTTCCTCAAACAGGAACAGTCTGAAACAAAAATATGGATTTTTCTCTAAAATGTATTTTTTTGAAAAATACTTACCAATGGCATTACTACTTAGCATACCAATTTTAGCCCTAAAAACTCATTGTGTTCACCACAACCGGGGAGGTGACTCTAGGGAGTCGTTACCAAAAGACCCTGAGTAGCCTCCCCTGCCTCCCTATCCAGTGGCGCGCTCACCGTTTCCCGCCAGTCTCTGAGCCTTAGCTCCACTGCGGCAAGCGGGGTAGAGAGGGACCTCTGAGTAATGCCATCGGTAAGTATTTTTCGAAAAAATACATTTTAGACAAAAATCCATTTATTTTCTCAAAATCTTTACTGATGGCATTACTACTAGGAAGAATGGCGAACAGTAGAAGGGTGCCGCATTTCTCCGTACACCTTTCCCATGCCCGAGCGCTTCCGCGCGTTAACTATCGAGACCCCCCCTACACGCCCACTCCCGTCAATTTTAGCTAGGCGTTACCTGTGGCGCCGGGAGGGAGTGCTGAGCCGCCGAGATGTCCCCCACTAGGGCCAGGTAGTGGCGCTGGCCGGATAGGTCTTGCAGGTAGAGGCGGGCGAAGGTAGACTTGGCCCGCTAACCCACGGCTGCCACAATGTCCCTCACTGCGCAGTTGAGGTCAAGGCGATGCTCGCAGCCACTGTTTTGCTTTCGTGTGCTCGGGTGCGCATCGTCCTGGCCTGCTCTGGGGAGAGCTCGTTGTACGCCAACCAGATGGCCCAGTGTAGCCAGGAAGGGATCGTCTGCACCGAGATGTCTCGTCTGCCTGGAGCCAAGGGCAGGAATAGGTGTGAGCGCCTTTGTCTTAGTGGCTTAGTTCTGCGCAGGTACACTTTAAGTGCCCCGACAGGGTCCTGTAGACGGGACTCCCGGGACTGGTCCGTAGCCCTGTGCGGATGGACGGTCAATACTTGCGGCGCGGACACTGGGAGGCGGTTCTTGGCCAGAACGTAGGGTTAGTGAGGAGCTGCACTGAGCCATCGGCCCTGAGTTGGAGACAGGAGGGACGCCCCGAAAAGGCGTGTATCTCGCGAACCCGAGAGGCTGAAGCGAGGGCGAGCAGGAAGCAGGTCTTCCTGGTTAGGTCTGCAAGTCGTGTAAGTGGTCGGGGCTCAAACCGTTCCGAGTCGAACCAGGTGAGCACCCCGGACAAGTCCCAGTGAGGAATCAACGAGCGGGAGCCGGCCATTTGCAGATCGAAGTGTGCCATCAGATCCGAGAGATCTTTGCAGGTGCCCGGGTCTGGCCGTGGCAGGTGTCGATAAGTGTCTGCCACCATTGCCAGGTAACCTTGGATGGTGATGGGGGCCCAGTTCTGCTTGGGGAATAACCACAGAAGAACTCAGCCAAGTGGGGGTTAGTCCGTTCCATGGGGCGAGTCGCTCCACTGTGCATCAGGCCTGGAGTACTCGCCACTTTCCCTCGTATACGTTACGGGTAGAGGCCCTCCGAGCCGCTGCGATCGTTCCGCTGCTGCACCCACGAAGCCTCTTGGTGCGAGGGCCTGCCTGACAATCTCCAAGCGTGCAGCAACAGTCGTTCTGTGCACGAGGAAACAGTTGCTGCCGGAGCTGCTTGAGCATCCGACGCGGTGCTGGGAGTTTCAGCAGGGGGGTCCATAGCCGGATCAGGAGGACTGTGGTCCAGTTCCTGGTCCAGCCGAATAGGCCATGAGGATCTGTATCGTAATGCCACCCCTGAGCTTCTGGAGCACCTTGGTACCCACACTGTGGGAGGGAACGCATACGCAAGGAGTCCGTCCCACGGGATGGAGAGCATGTCCACGGTCCAGGCTTGTGAATCCGGTATGGGAGAGGCAAAAGAAGCAGCTTCCTGTTCCACCTAGTGGTGAACAGGTCGATTATCGGTGTCTCCCAATGTGCGTAGAGTAGCTGGAAGATATCCGGGCACAGTCATTACTCTGTGAGAAGCAGCTGGCCCCGTTGCAAGAGGGAGTCCGCGCGTACATTGAGCTGGCCTGGGATGTGCCGTGCCCGCAGAGTGATGCCCCGATCCCTGCACCACCGGAGGACTTAGTACACGAGGATGCAAGGGGAGGTTGTGCGCGTTCCCCCCTGGTCCGAATGTAGGCCACGACCGTCGGGTAGTCGGAGAGCACCAGTACCTCCTGTTGCATGAGTCGCTCTTCCCATCTGGCGAGAGCCAGCCACACCGCCTTCATTTCCAGCCAGTTGATATGTCTGTCTGCGTGTTCCCCCATCCAGCTGCCCGAGGCTGTGACAACTCCGGCCACAGGTGTGCTCCCCAGCCTGAGAGGCTTGCGTCCGTGCAGATGGTTGATTGATTGATTGTACATTGTTTAACGTCCCAACAGCAACAAAACTTTCTCAGGATGTGCCTGCACTGCTTGTAAAAAATTTAAAAAAAATAAATAAATAAAATAAACAAAATATTGAATGTATGTCGCTGGCCGTTCCAATACATTAAATAAACCTACGACATGGGGCCTAAATAATGCTAAGACCATTTCGCAACACACATCCAATATCAAGAGCTACAGGCAGAGCAGACAGTAGGGAGAGTTTAAAAAAGGAAAATACAGGTGAATGGACCAAGGGTAGACAGAAACACATGCCCCAGAATAGAAGGGAAACCCACCCTGTGGGGTTGACCAGAGTGACCCTGGGAACTAAAAAGTAGTTAACCCCACCCAAGTCCCCCAGGGCAGACCTCGGTGGGGACGTGCAGATGGAGAGCTATGGTGGCGGGGAGAAGAGTAGTACCCCTGACGCTACCAGGGACTGTCCATCCACTGCTGGAGGTGAGACATGACCGAGGAGGAGCGCCAGTGCCGAAGCGAATGCAGCTGTATCAGCTGAGAGTAGAATCTGCCTAGGGGTAGAAGATCCGCTGCAGCACTTAGTAGGCCCGAGAGCTGGGGCCAGACCCCGGCCGGGAGAGCTTCCACGCGAGACACTCGGAGTGCCGCCTCCGCCATCTTCTGTATCCGGCCTTCGGGGCGTCGTACCCAGTTGATGTCGGTCAGGAACTCCACACCTAGGTGGGTAACCTGCGTGCCGGTCCCCCGTCGGACTTGCCTCCATTGACCAGGAATCCACGTCGGCGGAGCAGAGTCAGCCAGGAATATGTGTCCTCCAACGCTTTCGCCATCTGGTTCTGGAGGAGCCGGTCGTCCTGGTAGTTGGAAGTTGGGCTGGAGGCTGCTTGTTGGAACCCTGAGCCAACTCCATTGATAATCCCGGTGAAGACCCACAGGCTGAGATTAAGTCCAAGGTAGGGCCCGAACTGACACTGCACCCCGTGGAAGGCGAAGCGCAGGTAACGCCGCGATGCCAGATGGATGGGTACAAGAAGATATGCGTCCCCTAGGTCGAGGCTCATGGCGAAATCCTGGGGCCGCACCGCCACCCTCAGTGCTCTGGCCATTTCCATCTTGAAGCGCAGGGCCGAAGGTACTTGTTTAGCGCTCACGGCAGTTTAGCCTATGCTCTTCAGTTTTCAGCTGGCTGCCCGCCGGCATGCGCCAGCACAGCTACAGATCGGCTTCGCGGGAGCACTGAGATAGCAAGGCAGCCTCCTTCCCCTTACTATCAGCATGCTAAATACCATTACTGATAAGACACCAACTATGCGGTCTCGCTTCCGCTGGGGATACGAATAGCGTCGCAGCCGTCTTTGTTTACAGTACTACGTGCTTGACCCCGATTAGCTCTTAGCCTCTGCTGCATACATCGGCGAATAAGCTGTAAATTACAGATGTTGTCTGTAAACCGGAATTAATTAACCTGCAGTTGTGAGTGATTATTTGAACATACGTCGCCTTGTAGAGTAGAAATTGTACTATCTTTGGCCACCAAACATGCTGGGGTAATTTGCGTGGATGTTTGTCATGCACTGGCTCAAAGTATCACTAGGAGACGGATTAGATGCAGCCTTCCGTTAGTTTATCAAACTTTTTATCACATCATTGTTCAAAAACAAAAGTTGCTGGAAAGTTCAGACAAAGTCAGTGCTGTCAACAGATGTCTTAACTGGCATATCCCATGCTAAAATCTTCAAATCCACATACCTGAGTCCTGCTAAAGCCGGTTTGGTGGGCCAAGTGAAAACGGTAATCCATTCAGAGCACACCGACATGAAGTATGCAAATTTCACTGATTCAGTCAATGTTTTTAACAATATCACAACACTGGGTTTGGGAATAACTGGCGATGCCTCCTGCACTTCAAAGGGTGTTGGTGTTGATGTTGATGGTAAACATGAAATATCAGTGGAAGGTTGTAAAGAATCTACACACTTCCTGACTTTTGCTGGTGGTGATGTCGATGCCGAACATGATGAAGACGGACTGAAAGAGAGATCAGGAAAAAAAATCCTCTACATTATCAAGATCTTTTCTTTTGGGTGCAGCTAGTCTGTTTTTGGCTGGATACGGTTGGCCACCGTTTGACTGCTGCTTGAAATGTCTACATGTTTGACAGTCATCAACAGAAAGAGTTTCATCAAAGGCTACCCAAAGATCACACGTTTTGTGAATGTCTGTAGAGCTTGTGCGTTCCACTTGTTTTCTTAATTTGACAAGCTTTGTATGACACATGAAACAAATTGTTTTAGAATGCTTCTCTTCCTGGTCGTTGAGCACAACAATGTTGTAACACGAAAATATATCACTGGTGTATTTAGTGCACAAAAACACGGGCTTGTTTTTGTCTTTGCTAGCCTAGACCTTCTATCACAAAGCCTACACAAAGAATTCACGGCCCCCAAATGTCTTGGAAAGGAATGTTCATTCTCCATGGCTTTAAAAAGCTATACTTTACATATTATATGCATCAGATAAGGGCACGCACAGATAGTGATACATCTGGCACTGAAAACCAGTTTTACACACTAGCGCTGTCTACCGCGGAAGGAAAGTTCCTCGAAATACACACATTTTAATCATGTAATAACCACAGAATTCGAAGAGGATTTCAAAAGAAACTTACATGAGCTTGAAGAGGACATTTTCAAGCTTAGTATTAGTTACATAATGATATTTACGATTGTAACTTTTTAGCCA
Source organism: Semisulcospira habei (assembly GCA_036245525.1). Lineage (NCBI taxonomy): Eukaryota > Metazoa > Mollusca > Gastropoda > Semisulcospiridae > Semisulcospira > Semisulcospira habei. The sequence continues at coordinate 214,657,398 of BTPG01000002.1, read as the reverse complement.
CGATAATAATAAGTTATAAACAGGCTAAACTGATCACATGCCTGACAGCCTTCAACAAGGAACACAGAGCGCTACGCTTCCCGCCCGCAGCTCCGCAGAGCTTGGCATCACCCGTGTGCACTTATCAGTGAAGTGGGTCACGGCCGGGTCACAGCCCAACTAAAGAGAGCAATTTAGAGAAGGGTAAACTGCCGTGCGCTGAAAGGTCGATACTGGGCGCCACTTGCCTCCGGGTCTGGGGACCAGGAAGAGCCGACTTAGAACGCCGGGGAGTCAGGACGCGAGACCACCTCCGTGGCCTCCTTCTGGAGTAGGGCTCTCACATCGTCGTGCAGCGTTGTCACCTTGTCCCGATCCCCCTGTACTCGCGTCCACAGGAGGGAGTGTCGCAAGGGAGGGGCGACTGGAAGGAGATCTTCAGGCCCTCCGTGTAACAGTCGAAGAGTCCCTGGGCCAACTTGAAATAGCTGTTCCATATGCTCCCCGACAGGAATTGGTGGGAGGATGAGGTTCAAGTCAGCGTGCTCGGCCGCGCCCCACTTCCGGGCACCTCTGGACCAGACAGTGGAGGGTGCGGGGAAAGCGCGCGAGTAAGGGGGAGGGTTCCCCTGCGGCCTCTGGGAGGATGGGAGGAAGGGGTTCTGACCCGCAGGGCACGACCACGGCTCTGCAGCTGACTGAAGCGGGTGCAGACGAATCCTGCAGTGGCAGGCTGGAGTTCCTGCGCTGTCTCCTTAACCATCTGCCAAGTCAGTCCAACAGTAGAGTGCCCCAGAACGGAGCCTGGTGCAGCAGTGTCTTCCCCGAAGCTAGGAGAGAGTGGCATCGTCCCAGCAGCACGTCCCATCGCATCAGGTCGCCGATGGCGGCCGCCGCCAAGGAGTTGGCCGAGGTGTGGTACACCGCCCTATTCGCCGCCACTAGCCCCGTGTGTATCCCATGCAGAGGGGCCGAAGCCAAGAGGTCCCAGGTGTTCTCCTGACACTTGAACACGAATTGTGTCGCCCTCTCGAGGCATCCCAAGCACGCTAGGAAGTAGCGGACCAAGGTAGCTGTCCTGTCTAAGCCTCGCGTCAGTGTCCGTTGGTTGCGGGGTGCCTCTGCCTGCATCCACGCCTCCTTGTCCACCGCCGGAAGGGCACTGGAAACGCCTGGGAGAGACCTCCATACTGCTGCTGGCGGAAGGTGATATCCATCCCCTCTGGCCATCGGGAGTCTGAAAAGAAGCCCTGGTCTCCGAAGCCGTCTTGTCGGTGGTGAGCCGAGAGCGCCTCTGCTAAATCCTGTTTCAGGGAGCGACCTGAAGCGCTTGGCTGCCGTGGTGCGTCGACCATCGCCGAGGCCTTCCTCTCAGGGGCAGAGACGGAGGGCAGTACTCCGGAGGGAGGAATGACGCGATGAACCGGGACGCCTCGTCCAAGGAACAGCGAGTCTGCGATGCCGGGGCTGCAATGACCGAGGTGGTGGAGAGCGACGACCATCCGACAGGCGTGCCCAACGTCAACACCCAACGCCGGTGCCGAGTGCTCCGGGTGTAGACTGAGCGGCTGCTCGTCATCCGACGTGTCCCGTGTTGAGGGAGATGCTGGAAGTCTGTGTGCCAACTGAAGAGTAGCCACCGGGAGGAGTCAGTTCCCGTGAACCGTCGCGGACCGCTGGCGAGGGCTGGGCCAGTGCCGAAGGTAGGCTGATTCCGTCCTGCAGCCGCAATCCAAGTGGTCCCGGTGCCGACATCGAGGCCGCTGTGTCCTTGAGGTAGATCGGTCCCTGAAGGTTCAGCCGGAAGATCAGCTGCTCCTGGAGGGTGCCTCCGAGGTCCGGTGTCACAAAGAGATACACCGCTGCGACACGCCCAAACTTGTCTGCCAGTCCAGGGAGGGGCGGGAATGAACAGGTTCCCTGGCGTGAGGTATCCGTAGCGCCCTGTCCCCATCTGCTGTGGTTGCTCTTTCGATAGTGTAGGCTTCGTCCCCATGTGCCGCGGAGACAGAGGCCACTGGGTGTCCCTCTCTACGCTTCTAGGGCGGGGGAGGTGGGGCTCCGGGGGCCCACACTTGACAAGGAACCACATCTCGTCGGCTGTACTACTGACCGAGCTTGCTTCCTCTCCGTGGCGGGCTTCGGTCTCGGTGGGTCTGCCCTGACTGAGAACCTCATCTCGTCTGTGGCTCCCCTCTCTCTCAGGACCCCGAAGTCTGTGTTCGTGGCCTGTCCCGTCGGGGAGTGGTGCTCCGGGGGCCCGACCTCGATGAGGAAACATGTCTCGTCGGCTGTAATGACAGACTGAGCTTCCTTCCTCTCTGTGGTGGGCTTTGGTCTCAGTTGTTTTGCCCTGACTGAGAACCATATCTCGCCTGTGGCTCCGTTCTCAGTCTCGGGCCCCGAAGTCTGTGTTCATGGCCTGTCTAGTCAGCGGCTTAATTTCCTGTCCCACTCTGAGAGGCGCATCCTGGCTGCGGCCCAGTCTAGGTGCTGGTCTGGCCCAAGGCTGGTGAGCACTAACGTCTCTGAGGGGTGATCCCCCGCTTCTGCTGCCTGGGCTCTCTGTTTCCTGGTGGCATGCGAGAGGCCCAACTTCTCCTTGCGGGGGGACCAAGCTCCTAATGCCTGTATATCCTTAGGGGACGAACCCCATTGTGGCATATCCCAGGCCGAAAGGTGGGGTGGAGCTCTTGGTGCTTGACGGGAGGCTAGTCCTGTCGGCTGCTTTAGGCTCTTTATTCCGGCACCGGTGGAGGCAGCAGGTCCCTTCTTTGCGCCGACAAGCTCACAATGTCTGAGGTGGCCCTCCTCTGTGATACTTTCAAGGCTGCGGTCACTGCGGGGTTGTGTGCCGGTCTCTATTTTCGGTAAAACGCCCGAAGCTGCGACCATCGTTCCCCCTCCTGCATCGAGCGTTAGTTGCATGTCCGACTGGAGGCGCAGCCCGAGCAGGTTAGGCCGACATCATGCGCGTTGCTAGGCCACTGGAACGCCACACCTGGTGCAGGTCCTCATCTGAGTACTGTAACATAAGACAAACAAAGGCCAGCACGAGAGCGTGGAGCTTCCTTGCAAGGGTCCGAGCTCCCGGTCAGTCGCACGCATAGTCTCCGGTCAATGCTGCCGCCCCGTAAAACGCCGGCTGAGGCAGTAACCAAAGTTTTACCTTGTCATGTCCCGAGACCCAGTAATCCACAGAGACCAAACCACCAAGTAAATCCTCAGAAACCGAATGGTAATCCAAGCACCCAACACCACACAGGTAGTAACACACGTCCAAGGAAATCCAACGTTAATCCAAGTAAGTGGAGTTCACAAAAGGTAATCCCACCATACAGTCAGAGCACGCGAGGTGCACACGACCGGTTAGGTGTGGCTAAGTGAAGAGACTGGCGGGAAACAGTGAGCGCGCCACCGGAGAGGGAGGCAAGGGACGCTACTCAGGGTCTCTTGGTAACGACTCCCTAGAGTCACCTCCCCGGTTGTGGTGTACACGAGTTTTTGGGGCTAAAATTGGTATGCTAAGCGAACCATTCCTAGTAGTAATGCCATCAGTAAAGATTTTGAGAAAATAAACAGTGTAACATTCTGTCGAGTACAAAATCATGAAAACCATACAAAGCCCATTGCCAGAGGACACAGACTGTGTTTCTAAAATCGTTTCAAACGTAGATTCAAACTCAAAGATCCCCTGCTGTCAAAGGAACAAGGAAACAAAGTGGTTTCAGCAAGTGGCACAGATCCTCATGAGCCCCGGCAACATCCAGAATAGCTCAGAAATCCAGACCATAAGAAGGCAGAATTAACAAAAAAATCTCTTGCAGACATTTAACTCATTCAGCCCGACGCACATATTTCCCAAATTTTGGAGGCGTCATCTAACGACTATGGACCTGTTGCAGGAGATGGATCGACCATGATAATTCAAGGGTAGTGCCAGATTAGCTTGGCGCCCACAGGCACCAAGCTAATCTGGCACTACCTTGACTTATCATGGTTGACCCATCTCTTGCAGTAGTGTGTCAGGGCTGAATGGGTTAATACATGCCTATTCTGTGATGAGACATATAAACATGCAAATGTGCATCATGTGGTCATAGGTTTCCTTTTTCTGTCATAAGCACCTGCAAGACTTGTACCATACACTGTGTACGACAGATAAAGTGTAGAAGTCAAGCCTTATTAACTCAGAAATTCAGACCAAACAGGTGAATGCCAAACGTAAAGAAAATCCCATGAAAGAAAGAAACATGCTCAGAAAAGACAATTGTGTTGTAACTGTCTTTTCTAAGCGTGTTTCTTTCTTTCATGGGATTTCCCTTCTGTCAGCTCAGCACTTTGTCACTTACAAAGCAAAATAATGAATGCGCACCCTCACCTCAATACACCATCAGAACCAGCAGCAGCCAGCAGGTACATCCCAAAAGGCAGTCTTGCACCCAGAGATCTCACTGACACAGCAGCCAGATCCATGACACGAGTGTCTGGATCCAACTTGAGGTAGCGTGTTTTCCAGGGTTTGACACACCTCTTGTGACGTGACTCTCCCAGGAAGCAGCCCCCAATGTGCTCATAGCTAGTCTGCAACGTTTCCTCTTGCTCAGAAGCAGCAGACAGATTACACGACTCAGATTTGTATGCAGCATCTTCTGTTCCTCCAGGGATAAGTTCAGAGGGAGAAGGATCGTGAGGTTTCAGCGACATGAGCAACTTCCATGCTTGGATTTGAGCGCGTCCACCAGCAGAAAACAAGACTTTGCTCCTCACTTCTCTTGAAGAGCATATCTGGCTGACCGTCTTGGATGACAATGCCTCAGTGAGCTGAACCTCTGAAGTCTGGTCCGACAGGCTTTGAGATGAGAAAGAAGAGGATGGGGAAGAGTCAACAACCGCCAGAGCACGAACGCTGGACAGATGGCCGTGAAGACTGTGTCTTCCACACCACTGTGAGGTCCCTTTGTCCACTAGGCCTTAGTTAAGGGTGTGATCAGAGTGCACATTCAATGCTACGTAACACTATGCTTTTCAGATCCGCTTAGATAGCCCAGTTTCTGTACAGCGCTCATTACACTGTATGTGTGTGTATGTTTACTCCAGCTTTTAACCCATTAGCCCTGAGTCCCTGTAGCAGGAGATGGACTGACCATGATAATTCAAGGGTAGTGCCAGATTTGCATGGCACCTTCAGGTGCCAAGCAAATCTGGCACTACCCTTGAATTATCATGGTCAATCCATCAGCTGCAACTGGTACATAGTCGCTGGGAATTTGGGAAATGCACCCGCGGGGCTAAAAGGGTTAAACTGTTCAAGGGACTTATCAAGCTGTTGAAAAAAAAGCACAGTATTTTCTAAACTGCTACTTACAGACGCAAACTTTGTCTTGCATGGGTTATTTGAACAAGAGGCTTTCAGTCTTTGGTTTACTTCCGTCATTTGTTGAGTCTACCTTTAACACAAAACAGTAAAAGTCACTGAACTGTCCAAGTGCATACAATACTGTTCAAATGAAATAGAAGTGTATCCATGTTTCTGTCATTTTGCAAGTTTGGAAGTCATATTTAAGGGTGTGGGTTGTTTGCATTGTCATTACTCATATGTAGTTCTGCATGTGTATTTGTAAGGTTACGAATAATGTCTACCCCAGTGAGAAAAAGACCTTTGGGCCGATGTCGGCCACAGTGGGCCCATGCACAGCCGAGTTCAGTCTCTATGCAGCTGTCAGCCTGAAGACTTTTTTTTTACTGGGACCAAGGCTTAACTTTACAGATGGGACAAGGATACCATGTAGAGTTCCAATGCTGACTGTCGTGTCCTCACTGGCTGTACATATCACATGCACCAGCCTTCCTGCAGAAAATAAACAACAGAAATGTATGCACAAGCATATGCGTGCACTGCTAATTTTTTGCTTTGTTTTGTTGTTTGTTTTTATTTGCAACCAAATTCAAAAAGTCTTTTTTTAGAAAGAAGAGGAAAACCCACCAAGACAATTCATGGATCATTGTTTTTGAGTCTTACTCTAAATGTACATGTTCATGTGCGTGTGTCTGCCATTTTGGACCCGACAGCTCCCTGCAATGAGGTTCAGACTCACAGGCAATTATTCACAATATCCTTCCATCCATAAATAACCCACGCACTAGTGATCTCTATAGCAAGTGCACATATAGGTGTCTGTACTCCATGTGTGTGCCTGTGTCTGCTTGCAAGTACACAGTCATTTTGTATGCATGTGCCAAAGCAAGAATGTTATGCATTAGTAAAGACGAAAAGAGAATGTTGAAAGGAATTATGACCGAAAATAACTCATTTTAATTCGAGCTGTCCAAGATCAAGCACAAATGATGAGTTGAACTTAAAGACTTTGCATGAAAAGCATGATGCCCGATCCTGTTCACCCTTTGCTTGTAGGTAGTGGTTTTTGCAACGATGATTGCTACAGAAATTTCTACAGGAATTATCGTGACAAAAACTGCTACCGACATGCAAAGTGTGAACAGGACCATTATTTCTTCGTCGTAGGTCTGATGGCCCTGTTTTAACCCTTTGGCTGTTGGTAGCATGTTTGGTTGAGGTGATTTCGGAAGGAATCACCTCGACCGAACATGCTACCAACAGCTAAAATATTATCAGGATGACATAACCTTGAGGCATCATTTCTGATCCACCTCCTATGACATGTATGTAGTACCAAAAAGATATTACTCATGAATGCAAGTTTGTAACAAGCTGTTTGTGAAAGACCCATACCTCCAATATCTCTGTATGTGGAGATGTGCTTCATGTCACCCACTTTCAGGCCATGCAAGGGAGGCTGCAAAACACATTTGAATGAGTTGTTATTTAAAAAGTCAAAAGGACATTCAGAATAGTTTTTTTTTCTATAATCAACAAAACATCATCCCGCACAACGTACCTTCAAAATGGTTTGCCCCACTGTTTGTTGTCCCGTTACCATGACAACCTCTCTGGACTTGAGGAAGACGAAGCGGTAACCTGCGTCACCATAGAGACAGTCCCAGGCTCGGTGCCCACCTCCACACTCTGCCTCCAGCAGACGCTCACCACGCAATGCACTCCATATGATGAACTTGGACTGAAACAGAAGTGATTATAAGAAGAGAATCAGGTCAAGAAACAACATGATACATAGGTCACTGATCCAGCCCTATCCAGCTATAGTGATCAAAACAACTGACAACCAAAAACTAACAAGTAAGTTGGGAAAAGCACTGTCAAGGGAGAGAATTGTGCATTATTGACCAATGATCATAGATCTACTTTGGTCAAAGCACATAACAAAAAAAAAAAGGAAAGAGGGATGCGCTAAGTAAGTGACTAGAAGCAATGAATTGCTTCCGGTAATCATTGGTTGATAATGCACAATTATCTCCTCTGACAGTGCTTTTTCCTACTTACTTGGTTGCTTCTAAATTACAAGTACTGGCAGTCGAACCCTTTGGTCTTGTAACGAACAACCAAATCAGCACAAATTCACAGAGAATAAACGACAGCTTTTAATAATAATGATCTCTCTTGGCTTGACTTCACGAACGAAGATTCTATAGGGGTTGCCCACGACGTCTGCAGGCATGTTTGTGGCTGCGGAGGCCAATCCGGGACAGGCAGGTTTGACCGCAGTGGCTGCTGGGGAAGGTCTGGCCAGTGTTCTGAGTTTCGACATCTCTGTTTTTTTCTCCTGAGCCACTTGTCCTTAAGGCTAGCTCTGTGAGAGTCCTCAAAGGAGATGGCTGTCTTGTAAATGGTGGAGCGACAGGTGTCGCGGTCCGCAGCAAGCGAAGACCAAATCGAATAATAATAATAATGATGATAATAATGATGGATATTTTTATATGTTAACCCTTGACTGCTACTGACCACACTGCTTGGAGGACAAGAAGCTTGACTACACATTTTTCTGCTGAGTGGTATCATCAGTAGCTGTCAAGGGGTTAACCTTAATAAAAACTCTAAACTCCTCCTGAAAACATGCAAGCCAAAATACACTTCCAAATTTACAAATTGCAAGGAAAATGAATTTTTCTCTAAAATGTATTTTTCGAAAAATATTTACCGATACCATTACTACAATGGAACAACCTATAGCTAGCGTAATTTTAGCCCAAAAACTTACGATGTGTACCTTTAGGGCCAGGGGAGGCCACCAGGGGTGCCGTGACCTGGTACCCGGATAGCCTCCCTTCCCACCCCATACGGGTAACTGCCTGAGCAGCCAAGCCAAACCAGTTCTTTCGTTTAGCTGGCGAGCGGGGCAGGTGGGAGGGCCGTAATGGCATCGGTAAGTATTTTTCAAAAAATTAATTTTTCTCTAAAATGTATTTTTTCGAAAAATACTTACCGATGACATGACTGTCTGGAAATAGTCTACTTGCTTACCAATTTTAGCCTAAGACCCAAAGGGTCCCCCCAGGAGGCTCTCGGGGATCCCTAACAGGGACGAGAGTAGCCTCCCCTGCCCATCCGGTCACGTGCCCGGTGGTGTCTCCTTTAGCCAGTTGTCTACGGAGTTACCAGCGGCAAGCGGGGAGGAGGGAGGGACCTCCGAGTCATGTCATCGGTAAGTATTTTTCGAAAAAATACATTTTAGAGAAAAATTAATTTGTTTCCTCAAAACACATTACCGATGACATGACTGTCTGGAAGAATGCCAAAAAGGAGGAGGGTGCCGCAGAATCCCTTTCTGAAACCTCATTAGGGACGAGGACGGCCCGTCACTCCTGATCACACACTCCCGACAATTTTAGCAAAGTGCATACCTAAGGCGCCAGGGGCGCCTGGAGGGAGTGCTGTGCCGCAGAGATGTCGCCCACCAGAGAGAGGTTGTCGCGCTGGACCGTCAGGTCGCGGAGGTAGAAGCGGGCAAAGGTGGTTTCGGCCTGCCATCCCACTGCAGCCACAATGTCCTTAACCGCGCAGTTGCGGTCAAAGGAGAGACATGCGGCCATAGCGCAAACTTCTTGGGCGCGTATCCTGAGGGCCTCGGCTCCCTGTGGGGAGAGGTCGCAATAGGCGGACCGTATTACCCAGCGGAGCCAGGAGGAGATCGTTTGGGCAGAGATGTCAGTTCTGCCGGCGGTCAGAGGCATAAAGAGACGAGTCCGTCCCCTCCGTACGGACTTGGAGCGACGCAGGTAGATACGGAGTGCACGCACCGGATCTTGCTGCCGAGTCTCCCGAGGAAGGTTGGGCCCCTTAAGCGGGCGAATAGCGATGACCTGAGGCGCCGTCAAGGGAGATCTAGTCTTAGCGAGAAAGGACGGATCCGGGAGAAGCTGAACGGAGCCATCCACCCGGAACTGCAGGCAGGAAGGGCGAGACGAGAGCGCGTGGAGCTCGCTGACGCGGGCTGCCGTGGCGAGGGCCACCAGGAAGCAGGTCTTCCGAGTCACGTCCGCGAAGCTGGCCAGATGGAGCGGTTCAAAACGGTCCGAATTCAGCCAGGTGAGGACCCAGGGTAGGTCCCAGCGTGGAACGAGGGAGCGGGAAACCGGACGCTGCAAGCCGAAATGCGCCATAAGGTCGGCCAGGTCCTTGCAGGCACCAGGGTCGGGACGGCCGAGGTGACGGTAGGTGTTGGCAATCATGGAGAGATAGCCACGGATCGTGATGGGAGCCAAACCTTGGTCATGGAAGAGCCAAAGGAAGAAGTCCGCGAGCTGAGGGGTCGTCAGATCGACGGGGGAGAGATGACGGTCAGAGCACCAGGCACGAAGCACTCGCCACTTTCCTTCGTAGACACGTCTGGTGGAAGGTCTGCGGGCTGAAGCGATAGCGTCCACTGCCGCACTCGAGAAGCCTCTAGCGGAGAGGGCGTGCCGCACAATCGCCAGGCGTGTAGGAGAAGTCGCTCGGGGCAGGGGTGGAAGAGCGGCTGGCGGGGCTGCTTGAGCATCGTGCGAGGGGTGGGAAGTGGAAGGGGCGGATCCATGGCGAGACTGAGCAGGTCGGTGGTCCAAGATCTGTCCCAGGAGAACGGGGCCACCAGGAGAAGGACTGCGTTGCACCCCCGGAGCTTGAGCAGGACTTTGGGGACCAGGACCGTCGGAGGGTAGGCGTAGGCAACTAGTCCGTCCCAAGAGATCGAGAGCCCATCGACCGCCCAGGCCAGCGGGTCGGGAATCGGGGAGACGAAGAGGGGAAGCTGGTGGTTCCACCTGGTGGCGAAGAGGTCGACAAGGGGAGTCTCCCAACGCTCACAGATCAGGCGAAAGATGTCCCGGCGCAGGGTCCATTCTGTGTGAAGAAGCTGGCCCCGCCGAGAGAGGGAGTCTGCCAAAACGTTCAGGTGACCTGGAATGTGACGGGCTCGTAGGGAGATGCCGCGGTCCTCGCACCAGCGAAGGAGTCGGTAGAGAAGGATGCAGAGGTCGGGCGAGCGGGTCCCTCCCTGCTTCTGTATGTAAGCGACGACCGTGGAGTTGTCGGAGAGGACAAGGAGGTCCTGCGTCCGAAGATCGGGTTCCCAAGCGCGGAGGGCCTGCCAAACCGCATTCAGCTCCAGCCAGTTGATGTGCCGCGAAGCCAGGTCCTCGTTCCAGCGGCCAGCCGCATAGCGAAAACTCGGCGAGACTGGCATCGACGCAGAGAGAGAGACAGGGCAGTGGTGAGGTCAGGGGAATCCCGGAGCCGAGCCAAGAAACGTCCGTCCAGCGAAGCAGATGGGGCCGCAGCATAGGGGGTATCGGCATCAGGGTGGAGAGGTCGCTGGAGGACGGTCTCCAGTGGAGGAGAAGATGCAATTGAAGAGGACGAGAGTACAGACGACCGAGGGGAAGGAGATCTGCCGCAGCACTCATCAGGCCAAGGAGCTGGAGCCACACCCTGGCGGGGACAGCCGCTTCCTGAGCTACCAGATGGGCGAGATCGGCGAGTTTTTGGATCTGCGGCTCGGGAAGACGCACTAGGTTGCGGTCGGTCACAAACTCCATCCCCAGGTGCACGAAGTGGCGAGAGGGAGTGAGGTCGGACTTGCCGGCGTTGACCAGGAAGCCGAGGCGAGATAACAGGAGTAGAAGCGCATCCCTGTCCAGGAGAAGAGAGGCCACCGACTGGTTCTGCAGAAGAAGGTCGTCCAAGTAGTTGGAGATCGGGCTGGAAGAAGAACGACGGGCTCTGGCTACCACGGCGTTCATGATCCGCGTAAACACCCACGGACTGAGGTTGAGACCGAAGGGGAGGGCCCGAAACTGGAAAACAGTCCCGTCGATGGCAAAGCGGAGGTACCGGCGGGAGGCAGGATGGATTGGGACGTGCAGGTAGGCATCGGACAGGTCCAGGCTGACGGCGAAGTCCATGGGCTGGACGGCAGCTTCCAGGTAAACGAGTGAAGCTCACGACGAAACGCGAAAGAGAACCAAAAAGTTCGAGACGAGACCGACGTCCGGCCCAGCCGGGCGAGACGTAGGCGGCGACCGAGACGTTACCTTTCCATGGCGGAGCGCCGAAGCACAAAGCACCGTGAGCGATGGAAGCCGAGAAGCAGAAGAAGGCCCCAGGCCCAGCTAACAGCACGAGGCACAGACGAGGGCTAGCAGAGAAGGAGGTGATGCCAGAAGCAGAGATGAGAGGCTAGGCGAAGACAGGCCGGTAAGGACGGTCGAACTGTACACAGTCTACGAAGGGTCAGAGGCTCAGGTAAACGCGTGCGTACGCTAACAGCGAAGTAGACAACTGGCTAAAGGAGACACCACCGGGCACGTGACCGGATGGGCAGGGGAGGCTACTCTCGTCCCTGTTAGGGATCCCCGAGAGCCTCCTGGGGGGACCCTTTGGGTCTTAGGCTACAATTGGTAAGCAAGTAGACTATTTCCAGACAGTCATGTCATCGGTAATGTGTTTTGAGGAAACAAAATACATTTTAGAGAAAAATTCATTTGTTTCCTCAAAAACATTACCGATGCCATTACTACAATGGAGAATAGCGAAGAGGAGGAGGGTGCCGTGTAACCCTGTGACTGAGCTAGCAAGACATCCTCCCCGGCGCAAGCTCCCGGTAATTTTAGCTAATGGATTACCAAGGTGACAGGAGGGAGTGTTGCGCCGCCGCGATGTCCCCCACCAGGGCCAGGTTGTCTCACTTGCCAACCAGGTTTTGGAGGTAGAACCGGGTGAAGGTCGACTTGGTCCGCCAGCCTACGGCAGCCACACTGTCTCGGACAGCGCAGTTGTGGTCGAATGCGACGCTAGCAGCCATGGCTCTGACCTCGTGGGCCCGGAAGTGCAGTCGCTTGGCAGCGTCGGGGCAGAGGTCCTGGTAGGCGGAGCGTATCACCCATCTTAGCCAGGAAGAGATCGTCTGGGCTGAGATGTCTTGTCTACCTGGGGACAGAGAGAGAAAGAGGCGGGTGCGTCCCCGGCGGAGCAGCTTGGTTTGGCGTAGGTACACGCGTAAGGCTCTCACCGGGTCCTGTTGTCTGACTTCCTTGTTGGGGTCGATCGGCTTCAGTGATCATACAGTGATCACCTGGGGGGCTGCCAACGGGGACTGGTTCTTGGTCAAGAAGGCCGGGTCCGTTAGTAGCTGCACGGAACCATCCGACCTGAACTGCAGGCAGGCGGGGGAGCGTGCAGCTCACTCACTCTGGAGGCTGTGGCTACGGCGAGCAGAAAGCAAGGCTTTCGCGTAGCGTCGGCCAGGCTTGCTAGGGGAAGCGGCTCGAAACGCTTAGAGTTCAGCCAGGTGAGTACCCAGGGTAAGTCCCAGCGTGGGATCAGGGAGCGGAGGGCAGGTCGCTGTATGCCGAAGAGGGCCATAAGGTCAGCGAGGACCTTACACTTGCCGGGGTCCGCTCGGCCCAGGTGCCGGTAAGGTCGGTGATCATAGCGAGGTAGCCTCTGATGGTGATCGGTGCCAAGTGCTGTTCGGCGAAGAGCCAGAGGAAGAACTTGGCCAGTTGTGGGGAAGTCAGATCGGTAGGGGAGAGGCGAAGGAGGTCGCACCAGGCTCCAAGTACTCTCCACGTTCCCTCGTAGACACGCAGGGTCGAGGGTCCGCGGCCTGAAGTGATAGCTGCCACTGCCTCACTCGAGAAACCTCTAGCGGCGAGGGCTTGCCGCACAATCTCCAAGCGTGTAGCAGGAGTCGCTCGGGGCACGGAAGGTAGCGCGCCTGGCGTGGTTGCTTAAGCATTGTGCCAGGAGGGAAGCCACAGTGGAGGGCCCGTGGCGAGGTTCAGGTCGGTGGTGCAGGATCTGGTCCAGCAGAACGGCGCCACCAGCAACAGGATCGCGTAGCATCCCTTGCACTAGAGAAGCACCTTGGGGACAAGGACTAAGGGAGGGTAAGCGCAGAGGCAGTCCCAGGGAAGGAGAGTGCATCGACCGCCCAAGCTGGGGGGTTCGGGACGGGCGAGACAAAGGGCGGTTCCACCTTGTCACGAAGAGATCGATAATGGGGGTCTCCCACGTGGCACATATCATCCGGAAGAAGTCCGGGCGAAGCGCCCACTCGGTGTGGAGAAGCTGACCGCGCCGGGAGAGTGAGTCCACGAGGACATTCAGGTGGCCAGGGATGTGTCTCGCTCGGAGAGAGATGCGGCGATCCTCGCACCAACGGAAGAACCGGTAAAGGAGCCGGTAAAAGAGAAGCAGAGGGAAGGGGAGCGGGTCCCGCCCTGCTTCTGTGTGTAGGACACGACGGTGGAGTTGTCGGTAGGGACGAGCAGCTCCTGGCGTCCGAGAGTCGGTTCCCAAGTGAGGAGAGCTTGCCACACCGCCTGTAGCTCCAACCAGTTGATATGCCTGACCGCGAAGTCCGGTAGCCAGCTGCCGGAAGCCGTGGCCGACGTCGGCAGCAGGTGTGCGCCCCAGCCGGAGCGGCTGGCGTCGATGCAAAGGGACAACTGGGGGGGAGGCGTAAGGAGAAGGACTCTGGCCGCAAGCCAGACAGGGTCTGCCCAGCGGAGGAGGTGTGGAACGAGTGAGGGAGGTACCGGAACGGGAGCCTCGATGTCGCCGGTCAAGGGACACCAGTGAATGAGCAGATGAAGTCGAAGCGGGCGCGAGTAGAGCCAACCCAGGGAAAGGAGATCCGCCGCGCTCATCAGGCCTAAGAGCTGCAACCAGACTCTGGCAGAGACCGTCACCTCTTGCAGAACTAGACGAGCCCGGTTCGCCAACTTCTGGATCCGCGGTTCCGGGAGTCGCACCAGATTGAGGTCCATAGGGAACTCCATGCCAAGGTGGACGAAGTGGCGGGACGGGGCAAGATCCGACTTGCCTAAGTTGGCTAAGAAGCCGAGGCTGTTGAGGAGGGCCAGCAAGGCGTCTCGGTCCTTCTCCAGGGCAGGTGCTGACTGGTTGCGCAGGAGTAGATCATCGAGGTAGTAGGGCGAGGGACTCGATGAAGTCCGTCTGGCCTTGGCGATGACGCCATCCATGAGACGGGTGAACACCCTGGGGCTGAGGTTGAAGCCGAAGGGAAGGGCGCAGAACTGGTAAACGACGCCGTCGAACGCAAAGCGCAAATAGCATCTGGAAGCTGGATGCACGGGCACGTGTAGGTAAGCGTCCGCTAGATCCAGGCTGACGGCGAAGTCCAAGGGTTGAATCGCGGCGCGAAGGGCGCGGGCGGTCTCCATGCGGAAAGCCGGTGCTGCGATGAACTTGTTCAGCGCTGAAAGGTCGATGATCGGATGCCACTGTTGCCGGCTTGGGGACAAGGAAGAGGCGACTGTAGAAGGCGGGTGAGTTGTGACGCGACACCACCTCCGTGATGCACTCCGCAGCAGGGCGGAGAACTCGTCTCGGAGTGCAGCAGCCTTGAGGCGATCCGAAGGGGTGGACATCCAGACGGGGCTGCGCCGCAGGGGCGGGAAGGTGGGGGGGGGGTAGGGGGACGGGCGGGCGCGGCGGGTGGCGTGGATGCGTGAAGGAAGGCGGATGCTGGGCAGGTCTGGCGGTCTGCCGGGCGCGACCCAGGGCCTTGCAGGCAGCTTGAAAGCGGGAGGAGGGCGCGCGGGCAGGCCAAAGGTCCTTATCGCGTCCTTCACCACTGCCAGGCAGGACCGAAGAGGAGGGGATCGCCGAGCGGGGCCTGTCGCAGCTGTCTCCGTAGGTCCTGTGGGAGGTCGGGGTAGACGGCAAGCACGGCATCCCGACGGAGCAGGTCGCAGTTCGTGGCAGCGGCCATCGTGTTGACAGAAGCGTGGTACGCCGCTCGGTCGGTGGCCGTGGCCAGTGCGAGGAGGTCCCCTAACAGCGGTGAGATCGAGAAGTGCCAGTTCTGCTCCAGGAGGTTGACGACTGCTTGCGTGGCCAGGTCGATGAATCCAGCACAGGTGAGGGCATTGCGGATGAGGATCGCCGTCCGCTCCAGGCCGGGAGGGATGCAATGGCGGGAAGCGCGAAGTCCACCAGCTTGCTGCTGAGTGGTAGGAACCACCGCTGGGAGGGCAGTAGCAAAGGTCGGTGAGTGACCGGCATACCAGCTGTCCTGAAAGGCGATGTCCAAGTCCGCCGGCCAGCGGGCGTCAGAGAAGAAGAAGGCCGCGTCGGAGCCTGAACCCTGCTGCAGGAGGGCGGAGATGGTGTCAAGAAGTCCTTGAAACCCCGGGGGCTGCGGCAGGGACTAAAACCTCTTGGAGGGGCAATCAGCGTCCACGAAGCTTCCTCTTGGGGGGCGGCGATGGGGGACAGGCATCCGGGGGAAGACACGAGGCAAACACGCGGCCTCGTCGAGCGAGGCAAGGGTCTCCGACCTGGTCGTCCGCAACATAGGCGATGAGGGAGCCGACGGTGAGGGAGCGCGAGAGGAGGTCGAACGGTTGAAGAGTGCCGAGGCAGATTCCTTCGGGGCGATGCTGCGGGAGTCCACATCGACGGGCGGCGCAGGAGGCCGACGCACCAGGGGCTAGGGAGGCGGGCGCCGCCGCGAGGAGGAGTGAGACCGGGGAGCGGGTGCGATGGCGCAAGCGGGAGCAGCGAGACCGACGAGTGGAGCATTCGCGCAAAGGAGAGCGGCGAGCGCGTGGTCGAAGGCACAAAGGGGAGGGGGAGCGGGGAAGGCGGTGGGAGGGACGTCGGGGAGAGGGGGGGGGAGACGAAGGCCAGAAACGAGGAGCAGCACGGACGACCGAAGGGGACACCCACGGGAAGAGCGCTGACTGGAAGAAGGAACCTCCAAAGGGCCGAGGAGAAGACCGAGGAGGAGGGCAAGATGTCCGCAAAGCTGAAGCGGCGAGCGAAGCTGGGCGCGAGGAGCGAGCAGAGACCGAAGAGTGCCACGGCGGGAGTCGGAAGACAAAGGGCTGCGGGTCCCCGAGGAACAAGGGGGCGTACGCGGGCAAGGGCTGCGTCGCGAACGGGCCTCTGAGGGCGAGGGGCTGAGTCCAGGCGGTCGCGAACCCGGGGCCGCACGTCGGGGGTCGTATGCAGAAGCCGAGGGTCCGGCGTCGGAGAGGAGTGGCGTCCACTACTGTCGGTGGTCTTGTGAGGCTTGGGTTCCGCAAGGCGGGGCGAGCTAGCTCGCTGCGGACCTGGCTCGAGCGAGCTGGTGCGCAAGGGGGGAGAAAGGCGTCCCCCAACGTCGAGAGTTGGGGCTTGTTTGTTTTCCGCAGAGCGGGGCGAGCGGACTTGCTGCGGACCTGACTCGAGAGAGTGGGTGCGCAAGGGGGGAGCCTTTGTATGCCGTCCCCCAATGGCATCGTAGGTGCGTCTTGTTGGTTCCGGGGCCGATGCATGCTCGTGGCTGCGGGCGGGAGGCGGTCCTCTGTCACGCCGATAACAACCCACAGCTGGGTCCATGGTCCTCTACCTAGAGAGCGCAGACATCACAGGTGTGGCCTGAAGCACAACCAGCGCAGGGGAGGCAGACCGCATGCTTGTCACTCGGCCACTGGAAGTCGCCACATCGTTCGCAGGTGCGGACTTGACCACTGCAACATAGAGCGAAACTACAAGGTGACTGGTCGTAGCAGAAGGCCACGAGACGAGAACCGCGCACCACTCCTCACCATTCTCCACTATCCTGCCGAGTAAAATTGAACAAGCAATGATAAAGCAAGGGACGCCGGCGCACGCTGCCAGAGACGCGGGCGCTGGCAAACACTGACACCTTACCTGGACACCTCGCAGGGGGCAGGGGAAGGTAGCACCTGTAGGGCAAGAAGAAGAAGAAGAAGGGAAGCGGCGCCCAAGCAGCTGAAGCCCAGACGAAACGGGGGAGAAGGCTGGGTCCTCGACGAGGGTCCCGGCAGTCCAACCGGCGAACTTGACCAGAGGCCGAAGCAGGAGCACACCAGACATCAGGCAGAGCTCCGAGAGGCACCACACAAGCCGCAAAGTCTCAAAGCTGGAAACCGGTGCAGCACAGAGCCCCCCCCCCGTGGGGCGAAGGCCGGCTCCACGGTCCGAGAGACCGGGAACCAAAAGTCTTTCCGGCAACGAAGTCCCACAGACTTCTTCCTCACTTCTCTTTCTCTTCACAAGAGACACTCCCTTCCAAGACAGGCACACAAGGGCAAGAAAGTTCCAAGGCAAGGCGAAAGCACTGGCCGGGAACGAAGTCAACTTTCCGAAAAAGTCCCCAGCTGCTTGAACCATACACAGCCGTAGGAAACACAGCAGAGGGCTAAGCGAACACGTCTATACGCTGCAAGCTAAAGGAAAGAACTGGTTTGGCTTGGCTGCTCAGGCAGTTACCCGTATGGGGTGGGAAGGGAGGCTACCCGGGTACCAGGTCACGGCACCCCTGGTGGCCTCCCCTGGCCCTAAAGGTACACATTGTAAGTTTTTGGGCTAAAATTACGCTAGCTATAGGTTGTTCCATTGTAGTAATGGCATCGGTAATGTTTTTGAGGAAACAAAGTACTATATGCACACATTTCATTTTTGGAACAACCTAAACCAACTAGCATACATATATCACATTTAACATTCACAGAGCTTCAGCATATCATTAAAATGCGATATTTTTTAACACTTACGGAATAGAACCCAAATATGAACATCTCTCTTTGTGTGAAAACAAGTCGGTCAAGCCAGTCAAACCCTTTGAATACCTGAAAAAGGAAATTAAATACACATGGACAATGATTGAACAGCACCTCATAACAGACAGGGCAATGACTAAACAACATTTAAAAACAGAGTACAGGAACTTAGATAATAGACGATTTCCAGAAATCAGAAGTAGTTCAAAACTGCATGTGTTTCAACGAAAACAGTGGATTAAAAGCCCAGACAAACATGCGATATCGCATGTTTGTCTGGGCTTTTAATTCACTGTTTTTGTCGAAACACCTGCAATTTTGATCTACTTCATATTTCCGGAAATCGTCTATTTCAGAGTGTCGAGCTACCCCTGAACTGTATGATTCAAGCTAAGAAATATCTAGTGGTAGAGCTGGATGCATTATTGGGGAAAAACAGGTCAGGCTCAGTATACTGCGGTGCCACCAAACCAAAAAGTCAGATGGCATTATCTGGGATCATGTTGTTGAAGTGCTGATGTGATACACACTTGTGAAAAATTAATTTTTCTCTAAAATGTATTTTTTCGAAAAATACTTACCGATGACATTACTGTTAGGAATAATGCCATAGCTAGCCTAATTTTAGCCAAAATTGTTATGTGCCTATATAGTAGGGGCGGCAACATGGGGCGCTGTAAGCTAGCCAGTAACCCGAGTAGCCTCCCTTCCATCCTCATCCGGGCACGCGCCCACCGGATTCCCGCCAGTCTGTTTCTTAGAGGACCAGCGGCAAGCGGGGCAGGCGGGAGGGTCATCCGAGTAATGTCATCGGTATGTATTTTTCAAAAAAATACATTTTAGAGAAAAATGCATTTGTTTCCTCAAAAACACATTACCGATGACATTACTGTTAGGAATAATAATAATAATAATAATAATAATAATAAGCGCTTTAAATAGGCGCTTTATCCCAATTGAAAATCGGCTCAAAGCGCCGCCGCGAACTGAACCCAACAAGCACGCTCACGTGAATCATGTGCATTCACTCACACACTGTACATAAACACAGAACATTCACGTGGTGCTAAGGGCAAGCTCAAGCGAGCTACTGTAGTTTTTGGAAATTCACAATCGTTTGTATTTGAAATTTGATTAAGTGGGCTGAAACTGATACCAAAGTTGTGGGGAGGAAGAGCCAGAGTACCCGGAGAAAGAACCCCCCGACGGTCCGCCCGAATTAACGGTGACACTTACTAGAGGAGAAAAATCCGACACCAGAACCCGTAATCGAACCTCACACCTTTAGCATTGGTGGCAGGCGCCTTAACCACTGCACCACGGACCGCCGAATAATGACGAGGAGGTGGGTGCCACTTACAACGCCCCTAACGCCTAGAAAATGCCAACGAGACCCGCCCTCCCTGGTGCAACCTCCCGATAATTTTAGTTAGGAATACCTACGTCACCTGGGGTGCCGGGAGGGAGTGTTGCGCCGCCGTGATGTCTCCCACCAGCGATAGGTTCTCGTGCTGGCCGGAGAGGTCCCTCAGGTAGAATCAGGCGAAGGTCGACTCTGATCGCCAGCCCACCGCCGCCACAATGTCTTTGACTGCGCAATTGCGGTCGAATGCGAGACTTGCGGCCATGGCTCTGACTTCGTGCGCCCTGATGTTCATTCATTTGGCTGTATCAGGGGCGAGGTCCTGGTAGGCGGAGCGTATCACCCATCGGAGCCAGGAGGATATCGTCTGTGCCGAGATGTCATTTCTACCTGGGGACAGTGGGAGGAAAAGGCAGGTGTGTCCCCTGCACAGTGGATTGGTCCGGCGCAGGTACACACGTAAAACTCTCACCGGGTCCTGTTGTCTGGATTCTCGGGTAGAGCCTGGATCCCTCAAGGGTCGGGCCGTCCCAAATGCCGGTACATATCGATGATCATCGCTAGGTAGCCACGAATGGTGATTGGCGCCAGAAGCTGGTCGATGAAGAGCCAGACGAAGAACTCCTCCAGCTGGGGAACCGTCAGATCCGTGGGAGGGAGTCACTTGTCGGCACACCAGTCGCACAGGACTCGCCACTTTCCCTCGTAAACTCGTCTGGTCGAGGGTCTGCGGGCTGTAGCAATAGCTTCCACCACTGCACTTGAGGAGCCTCTAGCGGCAAGAGCTTGCCGCACAACCTCCAGGCGTGGAGTAGAAGTCGCTCAGGGCACGGGTGAAACAGGGCCTGCTGCGGTTGCTTGAGCATCGTGCGTGGGGTGGGTAGTCGCAGCGGGGGGGTGGGGGCCCGAGGTGAGGTTCAGGAGGTCGGTGGTCCATGACCTGGTCCAGCAAAAGGGAGCCACCAAGAACAGGATCGCGTTGCAACCTTTCAGCTTGAGCAGGAGTTTGGGGACGAGCACCATCGGCGGGTAGGCGTACGCGACGAGGCCGTCCCAGGGAATGGAGAGAGCATCGACTGCCCAGGCCAGTGGGTCTGGAATGGGGGAGACGAAGAGAGGAAGCTGGCGATTCCACCTCGTCGCGAAGAGGTCGATCATGGGGGTCTCCCAACGGGTGCTGATCATATGAAAGATGTCCGGCTGGAGGGTCCACTTGGTGTGGAGAAGCTGACCGCGGCGCGAGAGGGAATCGGCTAGGATATTGAGAGATGGCCCAGGATGTGTCTGGTTCGGAGAGAGATGCCGTGATCTTCACACCACCGGAGCAGCTGGTAGAGGAGGATGTAGAGGGACGGGGAGTACGTCCCGCCCTGCTTCTGGAAGTAGGCAACTACCGTGGAGTTGTCTGAGAGGATGAGCAGCTCTTGGTGTCATAGACAGGGCTCCCACGTGATGAGTGCTTGCCAGACTTCCTTCAGTTCTAACCAGTTGATGTGTTGGGCCGCGAGATCCGGGGGCCAGCTGCCGGAGGTCGTGACTAACATCGGTAGAAGGTGAGCGCCCCAGCCAGAGAGACTTGCATTGACACACAGGGACAGCTGGGGAGGAGGCGAGTATAGGGGAACTCCTGTCGCGAGCCAGCCAGGATCCGCCAACGAAGAAGATGGGGAAGGAGCATCGGTAGCACCGGCACAGGAGCCTCGAGGTCGCCCGTCAAAGGTCGCCAGTGCAGGAGAAGATGAAACTGAAGCGGGCGGTAGTAGAGACGGCCGAGGGGGAGTAAGTCCGCTGCCGCACTCATCAGGCACAGAAGCTGAAGCCACACTCTGGTGGAGACCGTCTTCATCAGAGACACCTGTCGGGCAAGATTCGCCAACTTCTGTATGCGTAGCTCCGGTAACCTCACCTTGTTGAGCTCGGTGCGAAATTCCATCCCCAGAAGAACTAAGTGGCGGGACGGCACAAGGTCGGACTTGCCCACGTTGACCAAGAAGCCGAGTCTGTTGAGCAGGTCTAGCAGTGCATCGCGATCCGCCTCCAAGGTGTCCTCCGACTGGTTCCGCAAGAGAAGATTGTCCAGATAGTTCGATGTGGGGCTCGAGGACGTCCGTCTGGCTCTGGCGACGACGGCGTCCATGATGCGGGTGAACACCCAGGGGCTGAGGTTGAGGCCAAAGAGTAGAACGCGAAACTGGTAGACCACTCCACTGAAGGTGAAGTGCAAGAAACGTCTTCAGGTGGGGTGCATGGGGACAGGTCTAGGCTGACGGCAAAGTCCATAGGCTGCACTGCGGCCCGAAGAGCTCGGGCGGTCTCCATGTGAAAAGATGGGGTGATGATAAACTTGTTTAGGGCTGATAGGTCGATGACAGGACGCCGTCCAGCTTGGGAACCATGAAGAGGCGGCTGTAGAAGGTTGGGGAGTCGTGTCGTGTCACCACCTCCTTGGCGTCCTTCCGAAGCAAAGCGGCAACCTCGTCGCGCAGGGCGTCGGCTCTGAGCTGGTCCGTCAGCACTGTGGTCCACAGGGGGGAGCGACGCTAGAGGGGGAGGCGACCGAAAGGAGATCCGAAGTCCGTTGGAGATGGTGGAGAGGATCCATGGGTTGTCCGGCAGCAGCAAGTGGCAAACCTCACTGCGGAGAGCAAGCCTCCCGAAGACAGGAGCCTGCCCCACCCAGGGCGACGGGCGGGCCTGGGCCAGGCGGGGGCAGAGTAAAGGTGCTGGCACAAGCGGCCAAAGGCCGGGGCACGAGGGTGCAGGCGTCCACTAAAGTCGAAGGGCGAGTGGCGGGTCTGGCGGACCGCATGGCACAACTCACACTCTTGCGGGCTGCTTGAAAGCGGGCGGGAGCTGGTCGACTGGGCCAGAGGTCCTTGTTGGAGTCCTTCACAGTCGGCCAGGCAGGGCCGAAAAGGAATTCTCCGCCAAGTGGAGCCTGTCGTAGCTGCTTCTTCAGTTCAGGTGGCAGGTCACAGGTGCGGAGGATGGCATCCCGACGCATCAGGTCACAATTGGCAGCAGCAGCCATGGTGTTGACGGAGGTATGGTAAGCCGCTTGGTTGCCGGAAACTGCAAGAGCCAAGATATCCGCCAACAACGGAGAGATCGTAGGGTTCCAAGCGTCTTCAACACAACTAAGTCCAAGAACCCCGCGATGGCGAGGGCATTATGTACCAAGCTGGCCGTCTTGTCCAGACCAGGGGGAACGAAACCCGGGCGAGGAGTACCTACTAAGGACAGGGCTGGAGCATCCATCTCTGGCAGGGGGCAGGAGAAGACTTGCGAATGACCAGCGTACCACTGCTGACGAAAGGCGATATGCAAATACACCGGCCATCTGGCGTCAGAGAAGAATCCCGTGTCGCCAAAGGAACCTCTCAGGAGAAGAGCCGAAAACGCGTCACGCAGATCCTGGAAACCCGGGGGCTGAGGAAGCGATTTAAATCTCTTGTTAAGAGTACTAGCATCCACGAAGGCAGAAGCTTTCCTCTTGAGTGGCAGGGAAGGTGGGCAGTCCTCTGGGGAAAGCAAGCAGAGATGAGTTGGGCTGCCTCATCCAAAGCCTGAAGTGTCTCCATTCTATGGCTCAGAGAAGTCTGCCATGACTCAGGGTCATCCAGGGAGCGTGAGCGCCTGGAAGCTTCGGAGATGTTGTCGCGAAGCAACGCCAATACAGAGTCCTCCGGGGCCAGGCTGAGAGCATCTTCCTCCACCACTCTGACGTGAGCGCAGCGGGAAATCGTCTTGTCTCTTCCACTGGAAGCCTCACTAGAGGCGTCCCATCGAGAGTGTCGTGCTGGGCGGGGGTCTCACCTGTGAACAGAGGCGCGAGGAGTGAGTCGAGGCCGAGTCCCGTGCAGAAGACTGCGCCGAAACTGCGCTGCGATGCGACGACTGGGGTCGCCGTGGGGAACGGCTGCGTCGGGGAGAGCACGGTAGCCTAGAGCGGGAAACCTGCCTGGAATGGTGTCGAATGGGGGAAGGCAAATGGCTGCGTCGACGGAACGAACGGCACTGCGGCGAACGCGATAAGGATCCATGCTGCAAGCGAGGCGGCGAGGCACGACGACTGACGTAAGCCGCACCTACCTTGCAGGAGGGCCTAGGGCATCGGCAGGCATCCCGGTCCCGGGTAGCAGTCCACGGGCGTGGAGGCCTGTCATTGTATCGTGAACGAGGACGATGCTCGAGTGACCGTCTGGCACTTCTATCTCGCTGAAAGCTGGTCGAACGGGAGCTCTGACTGTGCGACGCCTGTCACTGCAGGCCCGTCTCGTCTCTATGTTTCTGTGACGAACGGGCAGGTACAAGCTTAGTAATCTCGTCCGTGCGGGGGCTTTAAAACTATTACTCACCTCTGTATCAGACGGCTTGCGCTTGTGCTGGGCTTGACTCACGGGTGTAGACGCGTGGCGGTTTATAGGATGTTGTTGGCCAGACTCGGTGGTACTCCGCGAGCTGACGAACACTGTAGACGTCCGGTGTTGGCCTAGCTCGGTTTTCCCAACGAGCTGACGAACACTGTTGTTGGAGTTCTATGTTGGCCAGGCTCGGTGTCTTGTATCCCCAGCGCGCTGATGACCACTCCGGCTGGAGCCCTAGGCTCCGGATCCACCCGTGCGTCCCGAGTCGTGAGTGTCCGAGCTGTCTCCTCCACTGAGGTGGTCGGGTCGGTGGCAGGCGCCTGCTCTTGGGCTGGGGTCGGTTGTCCCCGCCGATAGAAACGCCAAAGCTGCGACCACTGCTCCTCCCTCCAGGGGATGCAGACGCCACACGGGTGAATGGAGGCACAGCCAGAACAAGGTAGGCAGACATCATGTGAGTCACTTGGCCACTGGAAGTCCCCACATCGGGTGCAGGTGCGGACCTGCCAACTGCAAAACATACCCAACAGTTACAGGTGAGCAAGTGTGGCTCCCTGAGGCCACGCACCAATGCGTACGCGTGTACAGTCGAGTATACGAAAACGAATCCGCTCCATGACTAGTGCCGACGCCCAGCACTTGCCCCCCCCCTCCCTCCCCCCGGTCGCAGTCACTAACCGAGGCTTTACCTAGTCATGGCAGAGAGGCAGGCGAGGCTGGGCTGTAGGGACCAATCGTGTAGCAGAGGCACCCACGCCAACCGGTCGCTCGCCGGTAATCCAAGTCTCAGGAACAGTACAAGTCCACTGAACACAGGAACTCCGCCGTTAGGAAGTCCAACCGAAGAGTAATCCGAGAGGGAAGCACAGAGCACGACGTAAGGGCTCAAGTCAAAAGACTCAAGTCCCAAAACTGGTCACACTATACGAAGTCCAGACGCAGAGAGAAGGCACACAACCATCCACGGCTAGCTAAGAAACAGAAATGGCGGGAATCCGGTGGGCGCGTGCCTGGATGAGGATGGAAGGGAGGCTACTCGGGTTACTGGCTAGCTTACAGCGCCCTTTGTTGCCTCCCCTACCATATAGGCACACAACAATTTTGGCTAAAATTAGGCTAGCTAAGGCAATATTCCTAACAGTAATGTCATCGGTAATGTGTTTTGAGGAAACAAAAACCCAAACAAAAGGTCCTCGGGCTGACATCAGCCTTAGCTGGCCTGCACATATATGTGCTCTGATCAGCTATGGCTATTGTCAGCCTCAGGACCTTTTGCTCAGTGGGAGACCCCTTGGCTGCCAGACTCCTGTGTGCGCCAAATATTCATTTTTCTCTAAAAGGTATTTTTTGGAAAAATACTTACCGATGACATGACTATATGGAAGTGTCTACTACTTACTCAATTTTAGCCTAAGAACCTGTCGTGTTACAACACAACCCGGGAGACACTCGGGGAACCCCCAGAGGGGCCGAGAGTTGTCTTCCATTCCTGCCCATCCGGTTCCGAGTCATGTGGTGACCAACCAGTCAGTATACTTAGCTCACCAGCGGCAAGCGGGGCAGGTGGGAGGGTCCTCCGAGTCATGTCATCGGTAAGTATTTTTGGAAAAAATACCTTTTAACTCTTACCAGTTCGCTCTATTTGAGGCCAGTGAACAAAATGACTTTTACCCTCACACATGACCAAGCAAAAATGCTGCTGAAAGCTCTTCTAGTGGTCAAAAGTTGGCTTATTATACATCATATTAAAGTGCATTGAGTCAGCTTTCAGTCAGGATAAGTAAAAAGTCTGTACTTAACGTAGTTTAGAAGTTGTTGTTTATTTAGCGACGAAGAAAAAATGGTGTCCGGTTTCCAAAAACAGTTTTCACGAAAGTCACTAAGAAGAAAATTTTTTTGTTTCTTGCCCCTTTGTTTAAACTGTGAATCCAGTGTGTGGACAAATCATTTCTACACATTTTTGTGAAGTTTCAAGAAAATGTGTTTGAATTTCTAAGAGTTACGCAACATAATCTACACCGGTCAAGGGCAGGAAAAAGTGGGCGTGTCAACACCTGGCATGACTGAGACAACAAACATGTGCTTCTCTGAAAATCTCTGACTTCCTGAAAATATCACTGAGGCAATACACAGCAAGTAATAAAACTTGTTTATGTACTTCATAAAGTTTCACGATTCTGAACCAGACAATAGGTAAACAAAGACTCACATGGATAGCACATGGTCAAACCAAAATAGAAAGTGTCACAATGACCTGCGATGGTTTTCTTTCGTTTTTTCCACATCGCTGGTGCTGGAATCATGTTCAGTGGCCTGGTTGCTGGAAGATTCCCCTTCAGTGAGATACTCTTCACTTTCGGACTCAGATGAACTCATTTTGACGGAATATTCTCAGAGAGAAATCCGCAAGCAGTGAAAATAACGCAGTAGGGAAAGCAAGATGGTGGACGTAGTGACTCGATCGATAACAAAGGTCACGAACAAACTCAAAATTAATATTTTTTTCATTCTATCATATGAAAGTGACTTTCTAATGTCAATAAGTTATTACAATAATACTGAGAGTAAAAATTAATTGGTTTTAATTCAGTAAACACGATGGAATTTTCCATGGGCGTGGCTTCGTGTGTATACATACGATGGCCAAGGGAGCGAACTGGTAAGAGCTAAAGAAAAATGAATTTATTTCCTCAAAAACATTACCGATGACATGACTGTATGGAAGAATTGCAATAAGGAGGAGGGTGCCGCGCCCAAACACCTCCGCAAAGGGCTATAGTCAGAGCCATCCCCCCTGCCGCAACCTCCCGACAATTTTAGCTAAGTGTGTACCTACGGCGCCTGTGGCGCCGGGAGGGAGTGTTGCGCTGCGGAGATGTCCCCTACCAGTGCGAGGTTGTCTTGCTGGCATGCCAGATCCTGGAGGTAGAAGCGGGCGAAGGTTGATTCTGCCCGCCAGCCCACGGCTGCCACGATGTCCTTGACAGCGCAGTCCCGGTCGAACGCAAAGCTCATAGCCATGGCTCATACCACGTGTGCACGTATCTGAAGCCTCTTTGCTCCCTGCGGTGAGAGGTCCTGGTAGGCGGACCGTATGACCCAGCGTAGCCAGGAAGATATCGTCTGGGCTGTTATGTCAGTTCTGCCTGGGTTTAAAGGTAGAAAGAGGCGTGAGCATCCTCTCCAGACGGCTTTGGATTGGCGTAGGTAAACGCGAAGGGCACGCACAGGATCTTGTTGCCTGGTCTCCCGGAGCAAGTTTGCATCTCGCAGCGGTGGTGCGGTCAAAGGAGACCTAGTCTTGGCAAGGAAGGCAGGGTCTGTGAGCAGCTGCACGGAACCATCGGCTCTAAACTGCAGGCAGGTAGGGCGCACTGACAGCGCGTGTAGCTCGCTTACTCGGGCCGCGGTGGCAAGGGCCAACAGGAAGCATGTCTTACGAGTCACATACACGAAGCGGGCCAAAGGCAGCAGTTTGAATCTGACAGAGCTCAGCCACGTCAGTACCCAGGGAAGGTCTCAGCGAAGAATGAGCGAGCGAGGCACTGGACGCTGCAGGCTGAAGTGAGTCATAAGGTCGGCGATGTCTTTGCAGGCGCCGGGGTCCGGGCGGCCGAGGTGCCGGTAGGTGTCGGCAATCAAGGACAGGTACCCCTTGATGGTGATAGGGGCTAACCCTTGGTCCCCGAAGAGCCAGAGGAAGAAGTCTGCGAGCTGGGGATCTGTCAGATCGGTGGGGGAGAGGCGCTGGTCCTCGCACCAGGAACACAGTACTCACCATTTTCCCTCGTAGACGCGCCTTGTCGAGGGTCTATGGGCTATAGCGATCGTTTCCACTGCTGCACTCGAGAAGCCTCTAGCAGAGAGGGCTTGCCGCACAATCTCCAGGCGTGAAGGAGGAGACGCTCCGGGCATGGGTGGAACAGCACCTGGCGGGGCTGCTTGAGCATCGTGCTCGGCGTGGGCAGCAGCAGGGGGGGGGGGGGCCCGTGGCGAGGCTGAGGAGGTCGGTGGTCCAAGACCGGTTCCAGGAGAACGGGGCGACCAGCAAGAAAACCGCATCGCATCCTCACAGCTTGAGGAGGACTTTGGGAACGAGGACCGTCGGGGGGTACGCAAACGCGATGAGACCGTCCCACGTGATGGAGAGCACGTCCACTTCCCAGGCCAGGGGGTCTGGGATCGGGGAGACGAATAGGGGAAGCTGGTGATTCCACCTCGTGGCAAACAGGTCGATCATAGGCGGCTCCCAGTGAGTGCAGATCATCTGAAAGATGTCCTGGCATAGCGTCCACTCCGTGTGTAGCAACTGGCCGCGCCGGGAGAGAGAGAGTCGGCCAATACGTTCAGGTGGCCGGGAATGTGTCGAGCTCGGAGGGAAATGCTGTGGTCCTTGCACCAGCGCATCAGATGGTAGAGAAGCATGCACAGGTCAGGAGAGCGCGTCCCGCCCTGCTTCTGGACGTAGGCAACCACTGTCACGTTGTCGGCGAGGACGAGCAGCTCCTGGTGACTGAGTTGTGCCTCCCACGCGACGAGGGCTTGCCAAACCACTTGCAGCTCCAACTAGTTGATGTGTCTGTCCGTCAGCTCTGGAGGCCAGGGGCCGGATGTCGTGAGGAAGCATGGTAGCAGCTGGGCACCCCACCCGGAGAGACCTGCGTCGACACACAGGGAGAGCTGAGGAGGTGGAGAGGTCAGGGGGACTCCCGAAGCGAGCCACGATGTGTCCCTCCAACGCCGCAGATGGGGGCAAAGCATCAAAGTCACGGGCACAAGGGTGGTCAAATCGCCAGAGGACGGACGCCAGTAAAGCAGGAGGTGCAGCTGTAGCGGCTGGGAGTAGAGACGACCGAGGGGGAGAAGATCCTCCGCCGGCTAACTTCAGAATCCGAGGCTCTGGCAAACGCACCCTGTTGAGGTCAGTGGCGAATTCCATGCCGAGGTGGATGAAGCGGCGCGAGGGCGTGAGGTCCGACTTGCCCATGTTGACCAGGAAACCCAACCATGATAACAGCCATATCAGTGCATCCCTGTCCGATGTCAGGTCGGCCTCTGATTTGTTGTGTAGGAGGAGGTCGTCGAGGTAGTTCGACGTTGGACCGGAAGACGATTGCCGAGCCTTGGCCACAACTGCGTCCATGATGCAGGTGAAAACCCAGGGGCTGAGGTTGAGACCGAACGGCAGGGCCTGAAACTGGTAGATTACACCATCGCAGGCGAAGCAGAGGTACCTCCTGGAGGCGGGGTGCATGGGGACATGCATATAAGCGTCGGACAGGTCCAGACTGACCACGAAGTCCATGGGCTGTATGGAGGCTCTGAGGGCCCTGGAAGTCTCCATGCGGAAGGCGTTTAACGCCGAGAGATCGATGACTGGTTGCCACTTGCCGCCCGGCTTGGGTACCACAAAGAGGTGGCTGTAGAAGGCTGGGGCAACACGACCTCTGTGGCGGCCTTTTTGCAGAAGAGCGGTGACTTCTCCGTGTAGAGCGCTGGCCTTGAGCTCGTCGGACGGCACCTCAGTCCACAATGGGGAGCAACGAAGCAGAGGTGGTGAGCGAAAGGCGATCCGAAGGCCCTTGGTAACAGTCTCCAGGATAAAGGGGTCGTCTGGGAACAACGAGCGCAGGTCCTCGCTGCAGTGAGCGAGCCTCCTTCCAACTGGAGACCGGAGGCAGAAGAGGGGAGAAGTCAGGTGGCCCGCCCGCGCCCTGGGCGACGGGCAGGACGGGGCCAGGCGGGGGCAGGGGTGCTAACTGGTCCGGGGCGGCCGAAGGCGGGGCGGCGATGCGACGCTCGCAGAGGCGCGGGGGTGGAAGACGCGGTGGGTCTGGCGATCCACAGGGCGCGACCCAGTGCCTTGTGGGCTGCCTGAAAGCGAGGTGGAGCTGACCTGCGAGGCCAACGGTCCGAGTTTGCATCCTTCACTGTCTGCCAGGTCTCACCGAAGAGAAGGGGGCCACCAAGGGGAGCACGCCGCAGCTGAGTCCTCAGATCGGAGGGCATTCCGCGGCAGGCCAGCAGCACGGCATCCCGATGCAACAGGTCACAGTTGGAGGTGGCTGCCATGGCGCTGACTGAAGAGTGATATGCCGCCCGGTTGGCCACTTCCACAAGAGCGAGTAGGTCTCCTAGGAGGGGCGTCAAGGAGGGGTGCCAGGCGTCCTCGATGCAGTGGACGCAGGCTTGGGTAAGCAGCTCCAGGAACCCCAAGCAAGCCAAGGTGTTACGGACGAGTGAGGCAGTCTTGTCCAATCCGCGGGGGAGGGTGTACTTCAGCAGGGCGGCGCCGCCAGCCTGAACCAAGGCCTTAGGGTCCAAGGTGGGAAGAGGGCAAGTGAACGCCTGAGAATGGCTGGCGTACCTGTCCTGTCGAAAAGCAATGTCGAGTCCAGCTGGCCACCTACGGTCCGAGAAGAAGTCGGAGTCCCGGGTGCCCGCCAGGAGGCGAGAAAAGAAGGCATCGCGCAGGTCGCGAAGCCGGGGGGCTGCGGAAGTGACTAGAATCTCTTCACCTGCCATCCAGCGTTGACAAACACGGAGACCTTCCTCTTGAGCAGGGGGGATGGCGGGCAGGCGTCCGGGGGAAGTGCGGCGGCGATGAGGCGAGCAGCTTCATCCAAGGCTAGAACGGTGTCTGCACGCGAAGACGAGGCCAGCTGGGGGAGTCTGAGGCGTCCAAAGAGGGAGAGTGGGGAGAAGGGGCTGTCCGCGGAAACGACGTCCAAGATTGGGCCGAGCGCGACGAGGCCGAAGAGAGGAGGGGGCTGCGCCTGCTAGGGCGGCACGCAATGTGGTCCTTCCTGCGCTCGACCATTGGTGAGTGAGAGCGTCTGGAGGAGCTGGAGTAGCGTGAGGGCTCTGAACTGCCCGACGTCCTCGGACGTGTGGACACTGGTCTCTGCGAGCCGGGCTCAGTGAGGCAGGCTCTCTGCCAGCTAAATGACTCCCCGTAAGAGTCAGTGAGCTTTCCGATTAGAGACAAGCGAGGACTGACAGTGGACACGGGATGGAGCATGGCGCATCCCATGAGGCCGGGCTCAGTGAGGGGGCGCTCTGCCGGCTAATTGGCTCCACGTAGGAACCAGCGGGCTTTGTCCGGGCGGGCTCCCTCCGGGAAGCGGTTACATTGAGAGCAGTCCTGCTAGGAGCACTAGGCTCACGTGTCCGGCGTGGCGTCCATTCCACAAGGTCGGTGCGGTCTTGTACGGTCACTGCTCTGGGCATGGAGGGGGGCGCCTCGATGCGAGAAGGATCACTCACCGGGGCCGGGCGCTCGCGCCTGTAAAAGCTCCATAACTGTGACCAATGCAGTTCAGGCCAGGTGGAGCAGGTGTCGCAAGCGTGGTCGAAGGCGCAGCCAGTGCAGGGGAGACAGACCTTGTGGTTGTCCGACGGCCATTGAAACTCGCCGCACTGCTTGCAGGTCAGCACCTGGCAACTGCAACACATATGACACATGGAGGCGCGCGGGCGAGGGCACGTGAGGCCCCGCCAAGTTAAGCATTCGACGCATAATGGAACAACAAAGGCACAAGCATGCAGGTAAGTGCCTGGTACTCCCCCACCTATCAACATGAAGGCAAGTGAGCACGGCCACATGGGGCCCCGCCAAGCTAAGGCGAGCATTCGACACATAATGGTACAAAAAGGTACAAGCATGCAGGTAAGCGCCTGGCACTGCAACACCTATCAACATGAAGGCGAATGGGCGTGGGCACGTGGGGCCCCGCCAAGCTAAGGTGAGCATTCGACGCATAATGGCACAACAAAGGTACAAGCCTGCAGGTAAGCGCCTGTTCCTGCAACACCTATCAACATGAAAGGCAAGCGGGCGCAGGCACGTCAAAGGTTCGGCATGAAAAAGTACAACGAAGGTACGAAGAAAGGAAGTGTTCCTGCTCGAAGCCGGCGCCCAGCCCGGGGGCCGGCCAAGGGCTAGTACAACTACCTTACCTCTCAGTAGAAGCAGGGACAGGGGAGGAACCTCCATACCACCCTCAACGCGCAAAGGCAGGTGGCATCCCAGCAGGTCAGTGCCGTGGAGTCCACACAACCCAAGAAGGCGCAAAAGAGGGAAGCAGCAGAACTCAGGCAACGAAGCAGACCCAACAGGGCACAGGCAGGGTCGGCACAAGGCAGAAGTCCCAAAACAACAAGTCCCGAAGACCGGTGAACAAACCGGTCGCACCAGGCACAGTCAGAGTCCGTAGGCTAGCAAACACGTGTGCACAGCGTGAGCTAAGTAGCATGACTGGTTGGTCACCACGTGACTCGGAACCGGATGGGCAGGAACGTGAGACAACTCTCGGCCCCTCTGGGGGTTCCCCGAGTGCCTCCCGGGTTGTGTCGTAACACAACGGGTTCTTAGGCTAAAATTGAGTAAGTAGTAGACACTTCCATATAGTCATGTCATCGGTAAATGTTTTTGAGGAAATAAATCAGATATCGCAGTATACTGTAGCATTTAATACTGAGGGTGACCTGTATACCAAAACACGCACACACAAACACACACACACACTCACATTACCCTTGAGCTGTTGAGAAGTTCCAAATGACCATCTTTTGTCCCCCAGCATCTGTAGTGTCCATCCCTGCCTGCTGTAAAAACTGTGTTGTCATGGAAACCAGCTGAAGTAACCCCAGCACTTCCATGGATCTTTGGAAATGTTTGCAGGGGCTGAGAAATAGTTTCTGCCTAAAACAAGCAGGAAAAACAATTATGTCATAAATCACAGAACAGTACACAATAGACAGAGAGGCCAAAATGACCGTTATTCTGATAAATAATCTGGAATAACATTCCACTTTTTACAAATTTATTTTTTAGTGGCGCATGACAGTGCAAGGTACAACACAACTTTTTGTGCAAAAATATTAGCATGCACCCTTTACATTTTCACGATGACTGAAACATCTCACGTCTATGAATCACTTTCAGGAAGATAACAGACTGACTGCGCATGACAGTTTGAGTGGTGTCTGACAGCTGGGAATCTTTGACGTTGATTTAACCCATAACATACTGAGGCTAAAAGCTTCAAATTTGCCCACTACATTATACATTGCAAGCTACATTATAGTACTTACAGATAACGATATAGACCAATGGCTTTAGTTCAAGGGTGGTGCCAGAATAGCTTAGCGCCTAGAGGTGCCATGCTATTCTGGCACCACCCTTGAACTATTTTAGTCAAACTTATTTTACACACTGATGTATTCCAAACGATAAGGGTTAACAATGATTTTAACCCTTTGTGTTGGTAGCGTTTTTTGTTGTGATGATTCCAACAGGAATCATCACAACAAAAACCGCTACCAAAACACAAAGGGTTAAAAATACAATTTGCACCTACTGACAATGAAGGGATCTTTGGCAGTGAAAGGGTTAAGCGCTCAATGTGCAAAGGAAATGTCAGGATAATAGATTGGGCTACTCTAATGCTTACAGAACTCGTCAGGTGATAAAAATGGACACTGCCACTTCTGTCCCCACAGACTAAGTGTGAGTTTCCAGGTAGCAGACATCCAGCTACCATCCAGCGATGCTTGCTGACAGGCAACTCAAAGTGTGCTATATTGGATATGTTGACACCTCCAGCCGCAGAGTTACTCTTGAACTGTGCCAGAACCTGTACAAATCAAAATATCCTGTGATAAACTTGGAATGGAAATGAGACATTTTGGGAATCATCATTTAGTGTTTCTGATGAGAGGGTATCTTCATATATTTCCAGTATCCCTGTCTCCGTGATGTGGATCGACTAGGATAGTTCAAGTATGACAGTACCCACCAAGCTTAGCTATTCTATAAAGGTCTCCAGAGCTGTTCTCACAGGATAACTCTTAAATTTGGCATTTTCAAGCTTAGGGTTCAATAGGTTACACCGAAATTATGAAAAATGTATTTTTCTTTAAAATAAATGTTTTTGAAAAATACTTACCAATGGTATTACAACTACGAATGGTTTCTTAGCTAGTCTAAATTTAGCCCAAAAATTGTTGTGTACGAGTACGGTCATGATGGCAGGAGAGGGGCGCCATAGCCTAGGCGGAAGCCGGGTAGCCTCCCTTCCGGTTCAACCACGCATGCGCTCAGCGCTTACTACTTCAGTCAGTTTCTTGGCGTAGACCAGCGGCAAGCGGGGCAGGTGGGAGGGACCTTCGAGTAATACCATCGGTAAGTATTTTTCCCAAAAATTTATTTTAAAGAAAAATACATTTGTTTTCTCAAAACACATTACCGATGGTATTACAACTAGGAAGAATCCCGAAGAGGAGGCGGGTGCCGCTATAACGCCCCTGCCCCCTGCCATCGAAGCTACTAGTCACCCTCCTCAAGCAACCTCCCTCTAATTTTAGCAAAGATACTTAAGGCGCCTAGGGCGCCGGGAGGGAGTGTTGCGCCGCCACGATGTCCCCCACCAGCGAAAGGTTCTGACGCTGGCTGGAGAGGTCCCTCAGGTAGAAGCGTGCGAAGGTGGTCTCCGCTCGCCAGCCCACGGCCGCCACAGTTGGGGTCAAATGCTAGGCTTGCAGCCATGGCTCTGATCTCGTGCGCCCTGATGTTCATGCGTCTGGCTGTATCAGGGGCGAGGTCTTGGTAGGCCGATCGTGTCACCCACTAAAGCCAGGAGGATATTGTCTGGGCTGAGATGTCATTTCTACCTGGGGACAGCGGAAGGAATAGGCGGGTGCGTCCCCTGCGAAGCGGCTTGGTCCGGCGCAGGTACACACGTAAAGCTCGCATCGGGTCCTGTTGTCTGGACTCACAGGTGGAGCCTGGTTCTCTTAATGATTGTATGGTGACTGTGATGAAGCTCTATGCTTGTGCATAGTGCTCGCACAGTAGGATTAGTACGGTACGGTTTTTGTTAACGAGTAGGATTAGTACGGTACGGTTTCTGTTAACGGTTTGTTGGTGCCAATAGTCCGTGTGGCATTAGGCTCCACGGGAAAACTGTAAGACATGGTTAGCACGGGATTTTTAGTGAGTTCTGTTTAGTGAGTTCTAGGCGGAAGCTGTGACTGTCAGAGGTCTAGATCGGGAGTGCGGGCTGTCTTGTCGTATGGAACAGTTGTGTTTGAGTTACCTAGCCCGCATTCCAAGACTCTGAAGCCTAGATTTCAGAGTTCTTGTAACAAGAGTGGAAAGACGGACGCCGAGACGTCGAGTCGCAGGTGGGACCTACGTGAGGTCATCCCTCCAGCTCTTCTGAGAGTGAGTCTGACTGGGAACCAAGACACCCAAGTCCAAGCGAGAACTGAGTACCGTACGAGAACAAGGACGTCCGTGCCCAGAGAGACAGGACGGCAATAAGCGTACGACGAAGGACTTTCACGCCTAGACGTGAGAAGGACCAACGTAACCAGACAACAACATCAAACAGGTTGGAGGCAATGTGAGACTAAGACCTAACCTGGCAAAGATATTGTGATACGTGTGTGGTGTGATAATAGAACAGTGTATATAGTTGATAATCATTTAAGTCGTTCTTTTCATTTATAGTGTATAAAGGTTACTTTAGAAAGGGAGCCCGTGTGTTGTGTTTTACCGCATGAATGTGCCCGTCTGAGTCAGTGGCGGTGTATGCGTCTGTTGCGTGAGAGTCTGTGCGTACGACTGTGGGCAAGTCTGCATGCATTACAGTGACCAATTGAGGAGCAGCCAAAGGGGATCTGGTCTTGGCTAGGAAGGCCGGGTCGAGTAGCAGTTGAACCGAACCGTCCGTTAGGAACTGCAAACAGGCTGGGCGCGCCGAAGGGCATGCAGCTCGCTGACCCTGGAGGCTGAGACAAGGGCCATAAGAAAGCAAATCTTCCGTGTCACGTCCGGTAATCTTGCAAGCTGGATCGGCTCGAAGCAAGGCGAGTTGAGCCAGGTAAGCACCCAAGGCAGGTCCCATCGCGGCACCAGAGAACGCAGAGTTGGACGTTGTAGACCGAAGTGGGCCATCAGGTCGGCTAAGTCCTTGCAGGAACCCGGGTCAGGTCGTCCCAGATGCCTGTATGTGTCAGTGATCATGGCCGCGGATGGTGATGGGCGCTAACTGCTGGTCGTTGAACCGCCAGAGGAAGAATCCGCCAGCTGAAGAACTGTCAAACCGATGGGGGAGAGGCTTCTGTCGTCACACCAGGAGCAGAGTACTCTCCACTTGCCTTCGTATACTCGTCTGGTCGAGGAGGGCTGTAGCGATCGCGTCCACTGCCGCACCTGATAAGCCTCTAGTGGTGAGGGCTTGCCGGACAACCTCCAGGCGTGGAGGAGGAGACGCTCTGGGCACGGGTGGTACAGCGCCTGCCATGGTTGCTTGAGCATCGTGCGCAGAGTGGGGAGCGGCAGCGGGGGGGGGCCGTGGCGAGGTTCAGGAGGTCGGTCGTCCACGACTTGGTCCAGCAGAACAGCACCACCAGGAACAGGATCGCGTTGCACCCTCTGAGCAAGGGTATGACCTTGGGGACGGCACCGTTGGCGGGTAGGCGTAGGCTACCAGACCCTCCCAAGAAAAGGAGAGGGCGTCCACTGCCCAGGCCAGGGGGTCCGGAACTGGCGAGACGAAAAGCGGGAGCTGTCGATTCCATCTCGTGGCTAAGAGGTCGATCATGGGAGTCTCCCAGGTTGCGCCGATCATCCAAAAATGTCTGGATGCAGCGACCACTTGGTATGGAGAAGTTGATCGCATTGGGAGAGGGAATCGGCTAGCACATTCAGGTGACTGGGGATATGATGCGCTCGGAGATTGATGTCCTGATCCTCGCACCACCGCAGCACCTGGTAGAGGAGGATGCAGAGGGAGGGAAAGCGGGTCCCGCCTTGCTTCTGGATGTAGGCGACGACCGTGGAGTTGTCCGACAGCACCAGGAGCTCCTGATGTAGAAGATGAGGTTTCCATGCAAGGAGGCCTTCAGTTCCAACCAGTTGATGTGTCGGGACAGCGAATCCAGGGGCCACAGGCCGGAGGCAGTCTCGAACGACGGAAGGAGGTGTGCTCCACAACTGGAGAGGCTCGCGTCGACGCAGAGGAAGAAGGTGGGGGGTGGCGAGAACAGCGGCACTCCCGTCGCGAGCCAGGTGGAATCTGCCCAGCGCAGAAGGTGAGGATGGAGCATAGTTGGGACCGAAACCGGAGCCTTGAGGTCGGAGGTGCTCCACAACTGGAGAGGCTCGCGTCGACGCAGAGGAAGAAGGTGGGGGGTGGCGAGAACAGCGGCACTCCCGTCGCGAGCCAGGTGGAATCTGCCCAGCGCAGAAGGTGAGGACAGAGCATAGTTGGGACCGAAACCGGAGCCTTGAGGTCGGAGGTCGTCGGCCGCCAGTGAAGGAGAAGATGCAACTGTAGCGGACGGGAGTAGAGACGCCCCAAAGGGATCAGATCTGCTGCGGCACTCATCAGACCCAAGAGCTGAAGCCAGTGCCTGGCAGGGATCGTAGTCAACTGGGACACCTGCTGAGCTAGATTCGCCAACTTCTGGATGCAGGGTTCCGGCAGCCCGACGATGTTGAGGTCGGTGCAGAACTCCATGCCTAGGTGCACGAATCGGCGTGACGGAACGAGATCAGACTTGCCGAAGTTGACCAGGAAGCCCAGCGTCTCGAGGAGCTGAAGCATAGCATCTCGGACTTCTTCCAAGGCGGACTCGGCCTGATTCTTCCACAGCAAGTCGTCGAGGTAGTTGGACGTGGGGCTTGTGGACATACGACGGGCTCTGGCTACCACGGCATCCATGATGCGAGTGAAGACCCAAGGGCTGAGGTTGAGGCCGAAGGGAAGCGCGTGGAACTGATAGACCACACCTTCGAACGCGAAGCGTAGATACCATCTGGAGGCTGGGTGCCTGGGGACATGAAGGTACGCATCCGAGAGGTCCAGGCTGACTGCGAAGTCCATGGGTTGCACCGCGGCACGAAGGGCCTGAGCTGTCTCCATGCGGAAGTGCGGTGCTACGATAAACTTGTTGAGCGCCGACAGGTCGATAACAGGACGGCACTTGCCGCCCGGCTTGGGCACAACGAAGAGTCGACTGTAGAAGGCTGGGGAGTCGTGTCAAAACACCACCTCTGTGGCCGCCTTCGAAGTAAGGCAGCTACCTCGGTGCGCAGGGCGTCCGCTTGAGCTGGTCTGTCGAGACCAAGGTCCACAAGAAGCAATGTGCGGGAGTAGCCGCCAAGGAATAGGCAGAGGGGTCCGGCTTGGGCATGGCGCACGCGAAGTTCTGTGTGTGTCCCGCATACCAAGTCTGCCGAAAACACATGTGCAAATCTGAGGGCCACTTGGTGTCCGTGAAGAACCCGTTGGGGCCCAAGGAGCCCTGCGCAAGGCGAGCGGAAAACGCGCCCTGTCAGCTGGCGAAGCCCGGAGCATTGTTCAGCATCCACGTATGCCATGGCCTTCTTCTTCTTCTTCAGCGGTGGGGAGGGCGGGCAGTCTTCCGCCGGGAGGCACGAGGAGATGATCCGAGCCGCCTCATCCAGGGCGCGGAGGGTCTCCAACCTGTGTCCACCAGCCGAAGGTTGTTGATCCTGATCCGTACCGTCAAGGTCAAGGTGAGAAGGACTAGAACGTGAGGGGCTGTCTTCACAAAGCAGGGCCAACCGAGTCCTAAGGGGCCAGGCTGAATGCGTCATCCTCTACGCGCAAGGTGTGTGGGAGGGGATCCTGAACGAGGAAGGCGAGAGCGGTCAGGAACCGCCACGGGTCGGGAAGACGTCGAGGCCTTGGGCGGGGACCTTCCCGTCAGGGAGCAGTGTCAAACAGAGCGAACTGGTGACTGTTCCCGAGACGAAAACCGAGACCGGCATGAGGTACGACGAGGTGACCTGCTGTCTCGTGGGGAGCGGCTGCGGCGGGAGTAGGAACTCCTAGAACGGGAGCATCGTCGAGAGCGGCATCTCACCGTGGAAGACGAACGTCTAGAGCGAGGAGGAGAAGACGGGCGAGGATAAACCCAAGTTCGGGGGGCATGACCTGGACTGATGACCAACCAAAGGTGTGTCGTACCTGTAAGACGTCCGAGAGGGCCGGCTAGCACGCGAAAAGCGGGACGTAGACCGTCGGTGCGGTGACCTGTACCTCGAGCGCGAACGGCGGTGAGAAGAGTGTCGGCGATCAGAACGAGACCGGGGAGGGACTTCTCGATGTAATGCAGCCTCTTGCGTACCATAAGCTGAAGAGCAGGAGAGCGTCCGGCGCGACTGCTCTTCTGGTCGAGGTGTGCGAAGGACCTGTCCGGAGCGCTGATCTCTTGCGTTAGGCGTGCGCGGAGGAGGAGGGTCCACCATCTTGGAAGCAGTTACCTCCGGGGCTAAGACAGGTACCGATGCTGAAGCCTGTTCCTGAACGATATCTCGTACCGCCGAAGATGGCGGAACCGGGCAGAGGCCACTATCCGGTTCTGTGGGAGCTGCCGGCGTAAAAGAATGGGCTCGCGACCGAAGTCGCGGCATTGACTGTTCTGTCGGCTGGCAAGAAACACTAGTCTGGTCTGTGGGGGATACCAGCGGGGCAACCTTGTGCCGAGAAGGGGGTTTGTCTCGATGCTTAGCTTTCGGGGCTCGAGGAACTGCGACCGGGCAGTGGCCATTAAGCGGTACTGTGGAAGCTGCCGGCACAGGAGGACGGGCTCGCGGCCTAAGCTGCGGCGTTGACTGTCCTGTCTCCCGGTAATAGCCACTATGG
The DNA here is from genome assembly GCA_036245525.1 of Semisulcospira habei. NCBI lineage: Eukaryota > Metazoa > Mollusca > Gastropoda > Semisulcospiridae > Semisulcospira > Semisulcospira habei. The sequence continues at coordinate 214,618,051 of BTPG01000002.1, read as the reverse complement.
GACTCACCGGTGTTGCAACCCCTCATCCGTTCTGGTGTCGGCTGTTCACGGCAGTAAAAGCTCCATAGCTGGGTCCACTGCTCTTCCAGCCAGGGGGCGCAGACCAGACACGGATTGGAGGAAGTACAGGCGGAACAGGGAAGGCAAACTTCATGTCCGTCACTCGGCCATTGGAACTGTCCACATCTAGTACAGGTACGGACTTGCCAACTGCAAAACATAGTGTTACAATGAAAAGCGTGCGAACGTGCCCCCGCGGGCACGCAATATGAACCACGGAAACGATACAAAGAAAGTTCATGGCGTATGCTCTACCCTTTCCCTGAGCGCCGGACGGAAGCAGTGACCGAGATTTTACCTTGCCATAATGAGGGAGAAGAGACACAAAAGGACCAGACCACCAGAGAAGGCCGGGCGCTGTCCCACCAAAATGGCGTCGAAGACCGGTTCCCATCAGTTCCAGGTCTGTGAACAGCGTAGCACCCAGCGACGACAGTCACAACCGGTCGGCGAAGAAGGAAGAGCACTGCAAGACACAGGTAGCGAGCAAATCTACCAAAGTCCACGAGGCTAGCCGAGGGCAAAGCAAGAGGGCACCGGTCAAGGCAGGCACTCAGCCGACCGGCCCACAAGTGAGTAAAGTTCACAAGCGCTGTAACGTCCAAGAAATGGCTTCCTTCTTAAAACTTCTTCCTACACAAAGGCTGTAACCACACGAAAGCGTCCAAGCCCCAAGGCTCAGAAGAGGGAAACACCCGAACACAAGCTTCACCGAAGAAGAACAGTCCGAACGAAGAGCCACTGACGTACACAAACTATCTTGGACTAGAAAAGAAACTGACTGAAGTAGTAAGCGCTGAGCGCATGTGTGGTTGAACTGGAAGGGAGGCTACCCGGCTTCCGCCTAGGCTATGGCGCCCCTCTCCTGCCATCATGACCGTACTCGTACACAACAATTTTTGGGCTAAAATTAGACTAGCTAAGAAACCATTCCTAGTTGTAATACCATCGGTATTTTGTTTTGAAAAAACAATAAAACAACAAGCTATACATACTGGCCACCAAGTTCTTAAGAGGACAACTTAATCCTTTGACTGTCAGTAACACTATTTGTTGCGCGAATCATAGTGACAAAAAACATTTCTGAGAGCCAAAGGGTTAGAGTTCAATATATTACATTGGAAATAATGAAAAATAAATGCATAAGCCTTACACACTGCCCTCCGAGTCCTGTTGAGACAAAGTGTGTGTGGTTCACCCATGTCAGCCCGCACACTTTTCCTTCATGAAGCTGGCTTGTGCATTGATCAACTCCTGCGTACAAAGGCAATCATGCATAAACTACGGCCGACTTGAAAATCACAGAGTGGTCACACTGATCACGAGAAAACAAAAATTAGGCATGCACATGAACAAATCTGAGAACACTTTAACCTTTTTTATCCCCGGATCCCTACAGCAGGAGATGGCTTGACCATGATAATTCAAGGGTAGTGCCAGATTAGCTTGGCGCCTGAAAGCGCCAAGCTAATCTGGCACTACCCTTGAATTATCATGGTTGAGCCATCTCCTGCAACTGGTACATGGTTGTTAGGCAACACCTCCAAAACTTTGAGAAAAGGGACCTTGGGGCTAAAAGAGTTAAGCCTTTAAAATCAGGACATGGTCACTGAACACAATAACAAACGTTCATGTACTTCAAGGAGAATCTTAGCCTCTTGCAGGCCTCGTTTACAGTAGAACCTGTTTTGTGCGACAGCCTTTGTTTCTTCAAAAACGTTACCCATGGTATTATTGATAGGAAGACATACTTAGCCTGTCAATTTCAGCCTCCCAAATTGTTGTGTGTTGCTACACAACCTGGGATGTAACTCTAGCAAGCAGCTACCCAAGCCACTGAGTGGTCTCCCTATCCTCCGAATAGCCTCCCTTCTCAATCTTGCGAGAGTCTGTTATTAACAGTTCTATACTTAGCTGCCATTTTGTTTAGATCCTTCTTTAGCAGTCTCCCCATTATCATCATCTTCTTTGTCCATCCTTAGGTCTTGTTTGTCTTAACATGGCCAGGTAAGGCCTCGGACATTGCCTCACTCGACGATTGTGGCGAATTGGGGCAATTTCCGTGGATTTGTGGCGTTTTGCCGTTCGTTTCGACTTCGTCTTCGATTGTCGGTTATAACGGTTGTCTGCTCGGTTATGTAGCCTCTGGGCTAAGCGCGTTTCCTTTACACTCTGTTCACTGTTGCAGTTTCTTCTTAAAACGTGCCCCACCTGTAAACATTTCCAGTGGCCTAGTGATTTGCTTCCGTGCTGCCTGACTTGCTCGGGATGTGCATCGGACCACACGTGTGGTCTTTGTGCTTCATGGGAAGAAGATCGCTGGTCCGAAATGTGGAAGTTCTACCGTCATCAGCGCCCCGTGCAGTCCGACGAAGCGCCTCTTTGCCCCATCACCACCAGCTATGCCGCTATCGGTGTTTCTTCTCGACACTCACGTTCTCCGGCTCCCAGTTCCATTCCATCACTGCAATCCCGATCTTCTGTGCCGGGACCCTTGCAGCTCTTTACCACTCAAGCGCGGGTGTCGGACACCATCCCTCCCGCCATGGGAGGTTTTACACCAGGTGAGAATTTACGCCCCTGCTCCCATGAGCGTATTTCGCAGCCAGCCCCACAGACTCGGCCTTCTAAGACCGGTCTCCAACGGAGGCAACCCTATCATTTTGTGGGGAGGAGACATGGACCATCGGCAGTTCCTGGCGCGTGCCCTCTCCAGCCAGACGTGACTTTGCCTAATTGCACTTTTCCGCCGCAACTTCAACAATTGTTGTCACATCACGACTTGTTGCTCGGCGCTTCGGCTCAACCACTGTCTCCTCGCGCCCTGGCTAAAAGCCAGTCACCGCGCACTCGTGCCACACTTGGTACGTCCTCTCAGCGTGTTTCTCACCCCTCCCGTCGGTTTTATTATCCTTCATTGTCTCCTATTGCAGACGTTTCCCTTCGGGATCCTACACCTCCTTCCGTCCCCTGTCACCGTGATCCCTGCGCTTCTCCTCCCTCCCGTCGCTCGTGGGGGTGGATCGCCTTCGCTCTGAACGGCCTTCGCCATCCTGTCGCCGCCACCTTCATCGTGCTCCAGAGAGGGGACAGTCTCAGTCCCGTTCCCGTTCTCCTGCTCATCGCGGCGCGCGCTGCCCGCTTTTACATGATAGGCGTCAGAATCTGCCCTCTTCCTTGCAGTGTCCTTCTTCTTCTTCAAATGACAGTAGGAGTTCTTGGCGACCTAGGCCCCTGGACTCCTCCTCCGTCCCTCAGCAGTCTTTTCCCCGGCCACCACGCAATCGTCGCACTTTCCAAGGGTCCTGTTCCCCCCGGCGCTTGGCAGCGCCGGTTCAGGAGGATGTTCTTAGCCTTCATCCGGTGGATTCTGCTTTCGACCTTGGGGCTTTACCGCACCTTTCTCCGTCCAGGAGTCCCTTACCCGTGGACTCTCAGCACAGCTGTTCTCCGTCCTCGGATTGTTTCACTCCGGGTGTCGAGACTCGACGGTCCTTGGACGAGGTCTCAGGTCTCATTCTCCGATTTCTTCCCCCAGATGCTTGCCCCCCACCCCCCTCACCTCCTCTGAAGTGGAATGCGTCGGCTTCGGTGGATGTTTCCCTTCAACCTAAAAGTTTCAGATCTCTCCCACAACCACCTGGCTTTCGAGATCTGGCGGAGGTGTTCTCGGCACAGCTGCCTCTTGGCAACTTCAAAGAGCCTCTCTTCTTTTCCGATACTAAGTGGCCTGAAGGCGTAGACATTCGCTTCCGCCAACGTTGGTACGTGGGTCACTCTCAGGCTTTTGCGTGCCCTTTGCCTTCGCTCGATGATGCGGCGGATTTGCAGGCGGGTGGACGCCGCTTCGCCTTTGCCCGGGTCCCTCGCCAGGCGTGATATTACATATTTGCGTCTTTACACCACCGCGTCGCCATATGTCGTCACATCACGACTTGTTGCTCGGCGCCTTGGGGCTCCCACTGTCTCCCTGCACCCTGGCTGGAAGCCAGTCTCCGCGCACACGTATTACATAGGGTACGTCCTCTAGGCGTCCGTCTCACCACTCAGGTCGGATAGCCCTCCTCAGGACATACCCCTTCGGGGTCATACACACATGCGGACCTGCTGCCGCTGTGATCCCCGCACTTTTCTCCCGCCTTACACCGAGAGCTCCGACCCGCATCTACCGGCCAGGAATGGGCCTATATGGGCCTCGCCACCTATGGATAACAGGCTTGCGAGCTCGGTGCCCCCTCATATGAGAATGACATTTTAACCGTGGTCCTGAATTTTAACGCTTTCTTATATATTGTATGAATAAATGTCTCCCCACAGCATAGGACCGTTGTTGTTGATTCTTACTCTCATTTTACTCTATTTTTCACCTCGCTGCATCTGATAGGCCCTGGGCCAAGCGCAATTTTAGATTGCTACACCTTTCCCACCTTATTGGATTGGTACTTACTATAGGCCCTGGGCCTCGAACTGAAATATAGCAACAAAAAAAAAAACAAAAAAAAAAAATTCATTTTTCTCTAAAAGGTATTTTTTCGAAAAATACTTACTGATGACATGACTACATGGGGGGAATGTCTACTTCTAGGCTCAATTTTAGCCTACTTGCCCGTTGTGTGCCCACACAACCCGAGAGGCACTCGGGGAACCCCCCCAGAGGGGCCGAGAGTTATCTCCCCATACCTGCCTTACCAGATCCGGTCACGAGACCATTCAGTCTGATACTTGGCTCGAAAGCGGCAAGCGGGGCAGGAGGGAGGGTCATCCGAGTCATGTCATCGGTAAGTATTTTTCGAAAAAATACCTTTTAGAGAAAAATGAATTTGTTTCTTCAAAAACATTACCGATGACATAACTACATGGGAGAATTGCGATGAGGAGGAGGGTGCCGCCCAAAACTCTCCAACAGAACAGCGCCGTTCTCCCCGTCACACACTCCCGACAATTTTAGCGAAGTGCATACCACGGTACCGGTGGCGCCGGGAGGGAGTGTTGCGCCGCGGCGATGTCCCCCACCAGTGCGAGATTCTCTCGCTGGCTGGCCAGGTCCCGGAGGTAGAAACGGGCAAAGACCGACTCGGTTTTCAGCCCACGGCCGCCACGATGTCCTTGACAGCGCAGTTTCGATCAAACGCGACGCTCGTGGCCATAGCTCGTACCTCGTGTGCGTGAATGTGCAGCCTCTTCGCTCCCTGAGGGGAGATCTCCTGATAAGCGGAGCGTATGACCCAGCGGAGCCAGGAAGAGATCGTCTGGGCTGTAATGTCACGCCGGTTGGGTCTTAGAGGTAGGAAGAGGCGCGACCGTCCCCTGCGGAAGGGCCTAGATCGCCGCAGATAGATTTTAAGGGCGCGCACGGGATCCTGTAGCCTGGCCTCCTGGGACCGGGGTCGGTCTCTCAGCGGCCTAATGGTGATCACCTGAGGCGGAGTTAAAGGAGACCTGTTCTTCGCCAGAAAGGCCGGGTCCGTGAGAAGCTGGACGGAGCCGTCTGTTCGGAACTGCAGACAGGAAGGGTGTGCCAAAAGCGCATGTAGCTCGCTCGCATGCGAAGCGGTAGCAAGAGCCAGCAGGAAACAAGTCTTGCGTGTCAAGTCCGCGAACTGGGCCAAGGTAAAGGTCGAAGAGGGCGGAGTTCAACCACGTGAGCACCCAGGGTAGGTCCCAGCGAGGAATGAGCGAGCGGAGTGTCGGGCGCTGTATGCCGAAGTGTCCCATAAGGTCGGCTAGGTCCTTGTAGGCGCCCGAATCGGGTCGTCCCAGGTGACGATAGGTGTCCGCAATCAAGGACAGGTAACCGCGTACCGTGATGGGGGCTAGGCCTTGGTCTCGGAAGAGCCAGAGAAAGAAGTCCGCCAGCTGAGGATGAGTCAGATCCGTGGGCGTAAAGCCGTGATCGGTGCACCAGGAACAGAGGACTCACCACTTTCCCTCGTAGACTCGAAGGGTCGATGGTCTACGGGCCGCAGCGATCGCCTCCATTGCTGCACCCGAGTAGCCTCTAGCTCCGAGGGCTTGCCGCACAACCTCCAGGCGTGAAGGAGGAGTCGCTCCGGGCAGGGGTGGAACAGCGGCTGGCGCGGTTGCTTGAGGATGGTCCGCGGGGTGGGCAGCCGCAGCTGAGCAGGTCGGTGGTCCAGGAGCGGTTCCAGGCGAACGGCGCAACCAACAGGAGGATCGCCGAACAGCCCCGCAGTTTGAGGAGGACTTTGGGAACGAGGACGGTAGGGGGGTAGGCATAGGCCACAAGGCCGTCCCAGGGAATGGAGAGCGCCTCGACAGCCCTGGCAAGGGGGTCGGGAATCGGGGAGACGAAGAGGGGAAGCTGGTGGTTCCATCTCGTGGCGAACAAGTCGACCTGGGGAGTCTCCCAGCGGGCGCAGATCATCTGAAAGATGTCCTGTCGCAGGGTCCATTCCGTGTGTAGGAGCTGGCCGCGGTGAGACAGAAAGTCGGCCAAGACATTCAGGTGTCCGGGAATGTGCCGGGCTCGAAGGATAATGCCCCGGTCCTCGCACCATCGCATCATCCTGTAGAGGAGCATACACAGGTCGGGGGAGTGTGTGCCCCCTTGCTTCTGGATGTAAGTGACCACCGTCGTGTTGTCCGAAAGCACGAGAAGTTCCTGGTGTCGGAGGAGGTCCTCCCAAACCTGAAGGGCTTGCCAGACGGCCTGCATCTCCAGCCAGTTGATGTGGGTGTGCGCCAAGTCTGAGGGCCAGGGGCCCGAGGTCACGAGGAACCGCGGTAGGAGATGGGCCCCCCACCCAGAAAGGCTGGCATCGACGCAAAGAACTCCCGACGCTAGCCACATAGGGTCGGTCCACCGACGAAGGTGCGGACGGAGCATCTGGGAAACTGGGACCGCGGTCGTCAAGTCTCCGGAAGACGGGCGCCAATGGAGAAGAAGATGCAGTTGAATCGGCCGGGAGTAGAGACGCCCTAGTGGGATAAGATCCGCTGCGGCGTTCATCAAACCCAGCAACTGAAGCCAGACTCTGGCGGGGGCTGCATCCTCCCGAGCTAACTGGTCGGCTAGATCCGCAATCTTCTTGATCCGGGGCGCCGGAAGGCGAACCGAGTTGAGGTTGGTAGCAAATTCCATACCCAGGTGCACAAACCGGCGGGAGGGAGAGAGATCCGACTTGCCGTCGTTTACTAGGAAGCCCAGGTGTGCCAGGAGGTGCAGGAGAGCATCTCTGTCCGTGGCTAGCGCGGTCTCCGATTGGTTGCGCAAAAGGAGGTCGTCCAGGTAGTTCGACGTCGGACTGGAGGAGGACTGTCGGGCTAAGGCGACTACGGCGTCTATCAGCCGAGTGAAGACTCAGGAGCTGAGGTTGAGTCCGAAAGGCAGCGCCCGGAACTGGTAAACGATGCCGTCGATCGCAAACCTGAGAAACTTCCTGGAGGCCTGATGCATCGGGACATGCAGGTACGCATCGGAGAGGTCCAGACTGACTGCGAAGTCGAGAGGCTGGACCGCGGCTTTCAGGGCTCTGGCAGTCTCCATCCGGAAGGAGGGGGCCGAAATGAACTTGTTCAGCGCCGAAAGATCGATGACCGGACGCCATCTCCCTCCAGGCTTCGGCACGACGAAAAGGCGGCTGTAGAAGGCCGGTGAGTCGGGGACTCAGACCACCTCTGTGGCGGCTTTCCTCAGCAGGGAAGCTACCTCTTCCCTCAAGGCGGCGGCCCTCAGCGGGTCGCTGGGAATCTCGGTCCAGAGAGGGGCACGACGTAAGGGCGGCGGGCTTCGGAAGACGATCCGCAGACCCGTAGAGACGGTGTCGCAAATCCAGGGGTCGTCGCCAAGAGCGTGAGCCAATTTCCGCGGAAATCGGCTAGCCGCCCGCCGACCGGAGACCCCGAGGAGGTTGGCGGGGGCAAGGTTGGCAGGGAGTCATGCGGGCCGCCCGCGACCCTGTCCCCTGCCGGGACGGGTCCACACAGGGGCATGGCGTCTGGGGGGTCTGGACCGGCCAAAGGCGGGTGCCAGCACGGGCGCCGAGGCAGGGGCCGAGAGGGCAGCGGGTCTAGCAGACCGCGAGGCGCGACCCCTAGCCTGGCGGGCGGGGCGAAAGCGGCGTGGAGGAGGGGCACTGCTGGGCCAGCGGCCGGGGTTGGAGGCTCTCACAGCGGACCAGGTGTCGCCGAACAGCAAGGGCCCACCCAAGGGGGCACGGCGAAGTTGCGCTCGCAGGTCCGGTGGCAACGTACTGCAGGCGAGGAGCAGGGCATCTCGACGCATGAGGTCGCAGTTGGCCGACGCAGCCATCGCGTTGACCGACGAGTGGTAGGCGGCGTGGTCGGCGGTCTCCGCGAGGACCAGCAGGTCGCCTAAGAGGGGAGAGATGGAAGGATGCCAGGATTCCTCCACCCGACGGACCAAGGCTTGAGTGAGGAGCTCCAAGACACCAGAGCAGGCTAAGGAGTTCCGGACCAAGGTCGCTGTCTTGTCCAGGCCCTGCGGCAGGGACCGCTGCAGCAGTCGGGCCGCCGGCTAGCGACACGGCCGAAGGGTCCAGCGTAGGCAGAGGGATGGAGAAGGCCTGGGAATGGCCAGCATACCAGTCCCGCCGAAACGACCTGTTTAAATCCGCGGGCCAGCGACGGTCGGAGAAGAAGACCGGCTCCTGGGACGTGGCCAGCTGCAGGTGCGACGAAAGGACGTCTCGAAGGTCCTTAAAGCCGGGCGTTTGGGGAAGCGACTCAAACTTCTTGACCTGCCTCTCCGCGTCAACAAAGGCGGCGACCTTCCACTTCAGAGGCGGGGAAGCTGGGCAGGCGTCCGCCGGCAGCGTCGCGGCCACGAACCTGGCGGCTTCATCCAGAGCTAAAAGCGTCTCTGACCGGGAAGAAGAGGGGAGCACCGAGGGGGAAGCAACCTCGAGGGCCACGGGCGAGGTCGAGCGACCCTCCTCGTCCAATAGAGCCGAGACAGAGTCTTTGGGCAGCAGGCTGCGCGTGTCGTCCTCTAGGGGGCGTCGAGAAGGCACCGGAACCACCACCGACCGCAGCGAGGTCCAAGGAGAGCGCTGAACCTCCGGCGAAGACAGGGGACGCGAGGGCAGCGGGGAGCACGGCGGTAAGCGAGGAGGCGACCGGGAGCAGGACCGAGGACGAGAAGGCACCCGGCGACCACGCGGTGAGGAGTCCCGACGACACGAGGAGGGTCGACGAGGGCGGAGACGCAACGAAGGCGACGCCCGGCGCGGCGCAGAGCGTGAAGGCGCCCGAGGAGAAGCAGGGCGGCGAGGATCCCGCTGATGGCGCTCGCAAGGCGAGCGAGAGCGTGGGCGTCGAGAGGAGGAACGGTGAGGATCAGGGTCGCGGCTGCGTCGCGAAGGACGGTGCTGACGTCTCTCCGGGCCATACTCCGGAAGTAGGCCACTATGCCGCAAGGCGATCCTCCGAAAGGATCAGCGGGCCTGTTGCGGGGAGAGTGGTGAGGACGGCTCGTCAACGACGGACGGCTCAAGGCCGACTGCTGCTGGCCACTCTCAGTGGGACGGGCGCTAAGCCGGCAAACAGACCCTCCGGAAGGGTCAGCGGGCGAGGCAGCAGTGGCGGTCCCGTGGTCAGACAAAGAACGCGAACCCCGACGAGAGGACCGTTCCGTGCATGAGAGGTCAGAGGAAACAGCAAGGGCGGCCAACGTCTCAACGGGCGCCGGACGCTCGTTAGCCGGGCGGGAACGCTCTCGGCGGTAGAAGGACCAAAGGTCCGCCCACAGAACCTCAGGCCATGCCGCACAAACCTTACACCTGCGGCCCGAGGAACAACCCGAACACGGTAGGCAGACCGAGTGGGTGCCCGTCGGCCACTTAAAGTCACCGCACCGGGAGCACAAAGCATAATGGCTAAGCGCAAGAGGGCTCCCGGTGAAGCGTAATGGGGAACTCTCGGAGGGCTAAAGGGCCTTTAAACGGGCTAACATACAAGGAGCCCAAGGCCCACGTGCCAAACGGGCGTGAAACGGTAAAAACCGACCGTGAGCTAATCAGGCACTACGCACTGAAAGAAAGACCACTAAGAAAGAAAGCAGGGAAGCACCCAACAGTCAGCCGGCTCTCAGCCCGAGGGCCGGCCGAGGGAACTACCGCTACCTTACCTCTGCAACGAAGGGAAGGGGGAAGGGCAGGCAAACCGCCGTCCACCGACAGCAGAAGAATCCCCGCAAGCAGCCTCAACAAAGCAGGAAGAGAAGGCAGGGTAGACAGCAGTGTAGAAGAGGGCGCAGAGCACACGAAGTCGGCAACGAGCGTCGGTAGGCAGAAGACCGTTCGAGGCAGCGAGAGCGCAGGCCAGCCACGTCTTCCCACCACGAGCGAAGTAGCAAGACTGAATGGTCTCGTGACCGGATCTGGTAAGGCAGGTATGGGGAGATAACTCTCGGCCCCTCTGGGGGGGTTCCCCGAGTGCCTCTCGGGTTGTGTGGGCACACAACGGGCAAGTAGGCTAAAATTGAGCCTAGAAGTAGACATTCCCCCCATGTAGTCATGTCATCGGTAATGTTTTTGAAGAAACAAATTCATACATATATTTCCTATTTCCGGTTAGTGAGACCTTGTAGCATTTCTGCTATAGTACAACCCACAGTTCACCAGCTAGTCCCTGATCATCTCTGATGCCATGGGGACATTAAAAATTAACTAATAAACCAATGTCCCCCCCTCAAGGCCTTTGTTGGGTTTCATGCACTCCTCTATGAATCGGAGTACCCGGCGGCAGACGTAGAGGACCTCCCCTAGGCGACGACAACTACCTTTTGCCGTATGCCGGTCAGCCAACGGCCGTACCGTGTTGAATACACTGGTTTTCGTCTGGATTTGGATTTCAAGATATTACAAGAGTTCTCCGTGCCGTGGTCAGGCCCATGGATTTCGCTGTCAGTCTCGATCTGGCCGATGCATACCTCCATGTGCTCATGCATCCTTTGGCTCACCGTTACCTGCGCTTCGCCTTTTGCGGGGTGGTTTATCAGTTCCGGGCCATGCCATTTGGTCTAAACATCAGTCCCTGGGTCTTCACCAGGATCATGGACGCAGTAGTCGCACACGCTCGGCGGTCCTCTCTCAGTCGGACCTTGCACTACCTCGACGATCTGCTGCTCTGCAATCAGGTCGAGTTCCGCTTGTACAAGGACAGGGATGCGCTACTCTTCCTTCTTCACCATCTTGGCTTCCTGGTCAACTTCGGCAAGTCGGACCTCTTACCGTCCCGCAGCTTTATTCATCTGGGTATGGATTTTCGGACTGACTTGAACCTGGTACGACTTCCTCAGGCACGGATCGAGAAGTTGGCGACTTTGGCTCTGCAGATGTATCGTGCCATGGCTGCTCCAGCGCGGATGTGGTGACAGTTGTTAGGCCTCAGGAGCGCTGCCGCGGACTTACTTCCTCTCGATCGGCTCTACTCACGACCGCTTCAACTTCATCTACTTCTCCTCTGGCGACCGTCTTCGGGGGATTTCGAAACCCGCATACCTGTGTCTTCCCTGGTCCGTCCATATCTCCTCCGGTGGACAGACCCCTCTTGGTTGGCGTCAGGAGTTCCCCTAGCATCCCCGCTACCCTACCTGTCGATCTGCACGGATGCCATTCTCTCTGGTTGGGGGGCGCTCCTCCTCCCGGACTTCCACGAGCCAGCGGGCCTTTGGCCACCGAATGTAGTGGGCAAGCACATCAACTGGTTGGAGTTGAAGGCGGTTTGGCTCGCTCTCATCGCCTGGGAGACACACGTGTCACACCAGGCGGTCTTAGTCCTCTCCGACAACTTGACTGTTGTGGCGTACAGTGGAGTCTGCTTAACACGAATTTCTCGGGACAAGGAAAATCACTTCGTGTTAACCGTATTTCGTGTTAACCAATATGGCCTCAAAATTGATCACGGCCCTCCCGGCAAGGAAAAAGTGTGTAAGAGATGCGTGCATGAATGAGTACGAGGTTAAAAGTGCATATTATTGTACTATATATGCTTACATTACGTTCAGCTCGCTAGGAAAACACAACTCACTGACACAAAATACAGCTCACGTAGTTAATGTAAAATCCATCAGGTAAAATCCATAGTAAAGTAAAAGCAACACGGGCATCTGGCATCGGTAAAAGCAACACAGTCAAAGTCATTTAAAAAACAGGCCATGATGGAAGTCGGTCTTGCGTTATTGACAGCCCGTGTAGAGAGACAATCGTGGATCTCATTAATCTTGTTTTTTCACTTCAAGCGTAGTCGACTTCTGTTTTACCTTGGGGGTAGCCGTGATCGGTAGTTAACTGAATTGAGGGAGTGTTGGTACACGAATGATGCATGAATTCAGTTCAGAAACACTAGCCAATGAGAAGACGGATTACAACGACTGAAGGCTATTCAGCCAATCACAGGCTAGAGTTCGTTCATGTGTCGTGTGTACTACAGCACGAGAGCGACACGTGCAGTGCCCCTTTCATGAGTCGGTTTTCGGTGTTTGAGACTGGAATGTGTGTTCGTGTTAAACAGGTGAATAATAGTGAAATTGCTCTGGTCGGGAACCGAAAACAGCTTCGTGTTAAGCGAAATTTCGTGTTAAGCATTTCGTGTTATCAGTGAAATTTTAATACATAATAAGAAGGCCGTCAGCCGGGAATGCAAAAGCGGTTCGTGTTAACCGGAAATTCGTGTTAAGCGAGTTCGTGTTAACTGGACTCCACTGTATATTCAGAAGCAGGGCGGGACGCGTTCTCCCTCTCTGTGCATCCTTCTGTTCCCGCTCCTCATATGGTGCCGGGATCAGGACATCTTACTGCGAGCGTGTCACATTCCGGGACGGCTGAATGTGCTGGCGGATTCTCTGTCCCGTCTGGACCAACTTCTCCATACTGAGTGGACTCTCCGTCCCGACCTTTTTCGCATGATCGACCTGTTCGCGATGCGGTGGAATGCACAACTTCCCCTCTTCGTCTCTCCATTCCCCGACCCGCTTGCGTGGGCGGTAGATGCTCTCTCCATTCCTGGAGTGATGACTTCTTGCCTTAGGAGAGCGTGGCGGGCGAGGCTCCACAACCTGGTAAGCAGCACTCGTCGGGTCTGTGATGGCTACCGGCGCTGGAGCTTGCTCTCGTATCTTATCTCTCGCCGAAACAGGCGGCATAACTGGGCAGGGACAACTCGGCGGGTCTGTGGTGGCTGCCGGCACTAGAGCTCGGGCTCACGGCCTAAGCCGCGGCGTTGAAGGCTCTACCACCTGGTAAGGGCCACTCGTTGGGTCTGCGGGGCTTACGGGTGTAGAAACCCTGTTCCGAGAAAGGGTCTTGACTCGAGGTCTAGGACGCAGCACTCGAGGTTCCGCGACCAGGCAGGGGCCACTTGACGGAACTGTGGCGGCTGCCGGCGCTAGAGCTCCGGCTCGCGGCCTAAGCCGCGGCGTTGAAGGCTCTACAATCTGGTATGGGCCAATTGTCAGGTCTGTGGGGCTTACCGGAGCTGGACCCCTTTCCCGTGCTGGCGTCGGCCGTTCGTGGCGGTAGAAGCTCCATAGCTGGGTCCATTGTTCTTCCAGCCAGGGGGCGCAGACCAGGCACGGGTGAGTAGAGGTACAGGCGGAACAGGGTAGGCAAACAGCATGTCCGTCACTAGGCCATTGGAACTGTCCACATCGTGTGCAGGTGCGGACTTGCCAACTGCAAAACATAATGCACAATGAAAAACGAGCGAGCGTGCCCCTGCGGGCCCGCAATGCGAATCCGCGAACGAACGAAGTGCAGTGCACGGCGTATGCCGAGGCCCAGTGCTCTACCCCTTCCCTTGAGCCCCGGACGAAGGCAATAACCGAGGTTTTACCTTGTCATAATGACGAACAGGGGAACCCACAAACGTCGCAGACCAACCAGCACCCGCAGCGAAGCCCGACAGAAATGGTGGTGAAGGTTAGCTCGACCCAATCCACGGTCCGTGAGTGGAAACAACGCAGTCTACACAGGCACGACCGGTCCCCGAAGCAGGAACGCCACCGAACACAGAGGAAGCGTCCAAGCCTAACACGTGGCACGCGGAGGCTAGCAGTAGAGCGAAGCCGAAAGTCAGTACACAGGGAAGGCGCAACAGGCTACGGCCCGACCGGCCACAAGCAAGTGAGCGCAGTTCACAAGGCGTCGCTGTCTCGTCAGGACCAGCACAAACACCGACGAGAAAAGCAAAGAAAAGCGTCCAAAGGAATAACACAGCGTAGGAAACACCTCCAAGAAACTCTAAGGCTCCCACAACGAATTTTACACAGTCCAAGTTCTTTCTCTTAGAGACACCGTCATACACAACTTTCCAATGTCTAGCAAAGAAACTGACTGGTGAGCGTCCGCTGGGCGCATGCGCGGTTGGGTTGGAAGGGAGGCTACTCGGGTTACCGCCTAGGCTATGGCGCCCCTCACCTGCCATCACGGCCATATTCGTACACAACAATTTTGGCTAAAATTAGTCTAGCTAAGAAACCATTCCTATTCCTATTAGTAATACCATTGGTAATGTGTTTTGAGGAAACAAACTGCACTGCCCCATGGAGCAATTTAATGACATTTCTGCGGCGATTCTGCTGTGAAGGAAGCATGGCTTTCAGCATGCAACAACAAATCGCAACAATTGTGAATGGCTACGATGGCGCCTGTCACGCCGCTATATGGAAACACGCAAAGCGATTTTCCACCAGTCACTTTCTTGCTGTGTTGCTTATTGCACCGCTGGCGTGTCGCTATATGGAAACAGTCTAATGCAGCTAACACAACTGTCCTCTGTAATATAATGCATGTAAATGTAAGGGTAAATGTTGGCAATTGTGATAATAAATATAACAGACTGAAGTAAAGGAGCCACCCATGTGTCAGTGAGTGCCAAAAATGAATTTTATTTTGCACTTCAAAAGCATTTTTGAGGCTTTTCCTCCAATCAAGTCAAGAAAATTCTACTTTTGCTACAAGAGTAAGGAAGGGTTTGACTTTTTAACATGCAGAATTTCTGTACGTGAGATTTTCAGTTATGGATTTCCATCCTTCTGCCTGCCAACTTTTAAACATCAATTAAAAGACTAACCCTCAAGTCGGGTGATGACCCTGACATGTCCTGCGATGCTACCTATGGCCAAAAATCTGCGGTCTGGTGACAGTGCCAAAGTGGAGTAAGAAGAAAAAGTGGTGTCATTGAACACTACATGCCAGCTGCCAGAACTCAGGGTGTGACATATCAAGCTCCTGAAAAAAAAAAAGCAGTAATAAAACAATGGTAACTGTACATAGAACAAGTTCCTCAAGTTGATGCTGGCTGCTGTATGTCCCTGCACACCTGTGCGCGGACCAACTGCAGCTGACATCATCCCGACGAGCTTTGCCTTACTGTCAAAATCCCTGATTACATTTGGCCTGGGTAGATCTACACCCAGAACAGGGCAATGTATACCATCTCAGCCTTACTGCGTGCATATGTACATTTTTACTTTGTTAGGGTACAGCACGACAAATTATTGCTTTGCAGGCAGTAAGATATTCTAACCTCTTCCCTTATGCCTAAAGAGTCTTTTTGTTTTCAGTGTTAACCCATAAGATGCTGAGGCTAAAAGCTTCAAATTAGTACACTGCCATATGCAAGCTACTTACAGATAAGGATACAGACCAATGGCTTTATTTAAATAATAATAATACATAGTTCTTGTATAGCGCTGTTCTCCAGGAAAACACCGGACTCACTGCGCATGCACAACAGCACACCCTTTCTCTCTCAGACACACACGCACAATTATACACTACTTTAAACCACCCCATCCCTTTCCCACACCTTACATTCACTTCCTCTGGGATCAGAATAGGTGGCAGTCAGTCAACAGTTAGCTAAATATGAGCTAAGTGTTAAATGCCCGACAAAAAAGAAAAGTCTTTAAGTGAGCCTTGAACTGTGACAATGTGGGCAGATTCCGCATTTCCGTTGGCAGCGAGTTCCACACACTTGGGGCGAAAAAGGTGAAAGAACGCTCCCCGACATTTTTCATGTTAAGCTTCGGGATTTTTAACAGCTTTTCACTGGAGGAACGGAGGGTGCATGATGGCTGATAGGCAGACAGCTTGGCAGAGAGGTACGGCGGGAGAGATCCGTCAAAATGCCGATAGGCGAAAATTGCAATTTTGTACTGGCAACGGAATTTGACGGGCAGCCAGTGCAGCTGCTTCAGTAGAGGCGTAACGTGGTCTCTCTTTCGTTTCTTCAAGATGAGACGCGCCACATTGTTTTGAATCATCTGCAAGCGTGAAATCTGATCCGCCGGTAAACCTGCCAGTACAGAATTGCAATAATCGAGCCTGGAAGTAATGAATGCATTTACAAGTCTTGACGCCGTACCTTCTGTGAGATACGGTCTGAGAGAAGAAATTCTGCGCAGCTCAAGGAAACCAGCTCGGCAGACGCTAGAGGCACCAAGCTATTCTGGCACTACCCTTGAACTATTTTAGTCAAACTTATTTCACACACTGGTGTATTCCGAATGATAAGGGTTAACTGCAGCAGATCCACTGACCAAGACAGGTCAAAGGACTGGAGAAACAAATCAGCCAACTCTCTTGAGTTATCATCGTTATGTGCAAAAAATTGAAATGACTGAAAATTGGTCCATGGACTAACTATGCCCCATGATCCATGGCCAGCAAGAGGCATCCATTCTCATGAGCCCCTGCGGATGCAGGGGCTCATGAGAATGGATGCCTCTTGCAGGTGGAACTGGCTGGCTGAGGGACTGCTGAGCAAAAAAGCTAAAATTCGGCTTTGTTTCCTCAAAATACATTACCGATGGCATTACTGTATGTAAGACACACTTAGCTTAACGATTTCAGCCTAAAATCATTGTGTAAATTACACACCAGGGAGGCACCTCGTGGGCCGTTACCAGGGCCCGAGTAGCCTCCCTTCCCTCCTCATCCGGGCAGAAGTGCCGGTGTTATCCCAGTTGAACGCTTAGCTTAGTTGCGATAGGTTGTGTCTACCTCGTGCTCAGCCTACCTTCTACTTTCTTTGGATTTCCTGGATTCTTCTAGATTTCTTCATTCTTCCCCACCGGTGCCTTGTGCTCGCGTGTTTTTCCTGGGATTTAAGTGGTGCACTGTGCTTCACTTGGACTTGTGTGTTTTGTGTGGCGGCACGCTTCGTTTCTTGCGGGAACACTTGGTGCCATTTTCCTCCTTCGGGACCGACCACGTGGCGCCATTGCTTCTACGCGGACTGCTTACGGTGTGTCGTTTCCTAGCCTCCTTCCTTACCTTCCATCGCTTGGGATATGGCCAGGTAATGTCTCGGGGCATGCTTCAACCGTCAGCTTTCTGACTGGCCGGCGCACTCCTCGAATTCGGTTCTTTCTATAACACTTTTCTACCTGGTAGGCACCGGTCGTAAATTTTGCTCACGTGGCCCTTTCCTCGATCGGGCCACATGCCTTATCTCTCATGCCTTTTGTTTTATGTTCCAGCGCACAGCTTGGTATCTGTAGGCGATGTTAAGGGTTTCAATGGCCCTCAGATACTCATGCTTTGTGCCTTCCTTGCTCGGGATGCTCCTCTGCACGGCCATGTGAGAGATGCACTTCGTGGAAGGAGCAACGATGGTCTCAGTTGTGGGAATTTTACCGCCGTGAACGCCCGTCTACCCCCCGGGAGCCCATTCTCCAGCCGACCTCCTCGCCCCCTCGGCGGGCGATTTCGGACATCGTGGGACTCGCTTCCCTCTCTGCGCGGCCTGCAGCATCTGTTCTAGCCCCCATGATCTTGCCTCCTTCGAAACGCCGGGCTATGGAGACCTTACCCGACGGTCGTTCGGACCTCCGGTCGTCGGTTTGTTCTTCGGTTTGCTCGATTCGACGCTCTCGCTCTCCGTCGGTCTCGGTGTCTCGTTCCCTGATCCATTTGGACAAGTTTCGGCACCAGGCGGCGGCCCGAGACCCTTCGCACTCAGCCCGCCTTCCGGATCCCCTGCGTTACGCAACGGATACCAGAGTTAAACGGGACCCACTCTGGCTTCAGCACAGGTCGGTGCCCCATGACAGAGAGTGGCCTGCCGGTCTTCAGACCAGGTCAGTTGTGCTTTAGCACGGCGCTGCCGCCAGCGACCAGTGATGGGATCAGCCTGTTCTTCAGCACAATCTTTCCTGTGATGTACGCCGCTCCTCCGTGCTTCAGCGCGGTGCCGCCGCCAGTGATCAGCAGGAGCCCTGCAGCCTTCGGGACAGATCCGTGTCCCCCTTTCAGCGCCCCTCGGGGCTTCGCCACGTTGTCCCCGCCTCTCCTAGCTTAGTCCGTCCCCGCCGGGATCGAACGCCCCCTCCACCACCTCTGCCCGAGGACGCAATTGACTCCCTCAGCCTCCACCCGGAGGATTCGGCTTCTGTTCTTCTCTCTCCCTCCCACTCAGACCGTTCCGCGTCTCCGGATTCCTGTGCCAGCGTCCAGTCCTGCACTTCTTCTCGTGATCTTTCCCCTGCACCCGACCCACACCCCTCCCCCCCCACCAACCTCTCCCTTGGCGGGATCAGAAACATCGCGAGACCTTGATGTGGCGTCTAGACTCATCGCCCGTATTCTACCTCCAGACCTCTGCCCCTTCACCGCCGATGAAGAGGATGGGTTCCGCCCTGGTGGATGCGCCGCAATTAACTAAAAAGTTCAAGTCTCTTCCTCAACCATGGGGTTTTCGGAATTTGACGGACGCGTTTAACGCCCAGCTTCAGCACAAGGGCTCCTTCTCCGATTCTCGTTGGCCGACCGGCATAAATATCCGCTTCCGACAGCATTGGTATGCGGGTCACTCCCAGTCGTTTGTCTGCCCCCTCCCGCCGGTGGACTCGGCCGCAGAGACACTTCTTGCTTCCCGGATGGCCCTTCAGCACTGCATCCCCAGCGGACTCAATAATACAGCGACCTTGGTCCGCAATTCCCTCACCTGCTCGGGGTTTCTAGAGTTAGCTACACAGGCCATGTTCAACTGCATCCAGGAGTCTCTGGAGCACCGGGATGTAGATCCTCGACAGGACATTCAGGCCTTGGGGGTAGTGGCTAAACGGGCAGCCTACCACACTTCTACCAACGCCCTCACCGCCGCCGCGAACTGCGACCTCATGCGCCGCGATGCTGTGCTGGATCTGTGCCAATTTCTTCCTGCGGCCGCACGTGTCCAGCTCCGTTGTCCTCCTATCAGGGGCTTTCTCCTCTTCGGCCCCACCTTGCAGTCTGTGCAAAGGACCTTTAAGGATTCATGGCCCTCCGCCCCCCCCCCCCCCCCCCCCCCCCCGGGCTGCTGCGGCTCGCTTTCCGACCTCCTGTAGGGCGGTGGGTCGTGCCTGCGGTCTTTTAGACCCTACCTCCAGCTTGCCCTCCAGAATTCGGCCGTCTTCTCCAGCCGTCCTTTCTCCTCCCGCCCTCGAGCTCCCATCTCCGCTTGGTCCCGTCCCGCCCGCAGAGCTGGGCGGGGCAGGGCCCGCTGACTCTCTCCCACCCCGGCCCCCACCAACATCCCAGGAGCCCCCTGTCGGCGGGTGGCTTGCCCTGCACAGCGACAAGTGGCAGTCGCTGCTGCCGGACGACCCTTGGGTGCTCACTACCGTGACGGAGGGTCTGCGGATTTCCTTCCAGCGTCCCCCTCCCCTCCGCAGGACCCCTGTTTGGACGCGCGTTCCAGGAGACCAGGCCAAGGCTTGCGCCTTGCGAGACAAGATCGCGACCTTGCTTCTCAAATCTGCGACGGAGGTCGTCTTGCAACACGATTCCCCAGCCTTTTACAGCCGCCTCTTCGTGGTTCCGAAGCTGGGCAGCCGATGGCGCCCTATCATCGACCTGTCGGCCCTCAACAGCTTCATTTCTGCTCCCTCCTTTTGAACGGAGACGGCGCGGGCCCTAAAGGCTGCCATGTGCCCCATGGACTTTGCAGTCAGCCTCGATCTGGCCGACGCCTATCTTCACGTCCTTGTGCACCCCACCTCCAGGCGGTTCCTACGCTTCGCCTTTGCGGGACGGTCTACCAGTTCTGGTCTCTCCCCTTCGGCCTCAACATCAGCCCTTGGGTGTTCACCCGGATCGTCGATGCGGTGGTCACCAAGGCTCGCAAGACCTCCTCCAGCCCCACCTCCAACTATTTGGACGATCTTCTTCTCTGGAACCAGGACTCCGCCTCTCTCGCCAAAGATCGGGACGAGTTTCTCGCTCTTCTTCACTGCCTTGGCTTCCTAGTCAACAGCGGAAAGTCTGATCTCTCTCCATCCCGCCGGTTCATGCATCTTGCAATGGAGTTCTGGACCGATTGCAATCTTGTGTGATTGCCGGAAGCTCATGTTGTGAAGTTGGTGGAGTTTGCCCACCAGGTCTCCAGTGCGGATGTAGTCCCAGCGCGGGTTTGGTTACAACTGCTAGGCCTCTTGAACACGGCCGCAGACCTGTTACCCCTGGGTCAGCTCTACTCACGCCCTCTTCAACTCCATCTCCTTGCCCATTGGCGTCCTTCGTCCCGCGACCTATCGGCCCCGATTCCTGTCCTCCCATTTCTCCAAGCCCACCTCCAGCGGTGGATGGATCCCTGCTGGCTTCGTTCGGGGATTCCTCTCTCCTCCCCCCCACCTCGACTTTTCCTCTGCACCGACGCCAGCCGCTCCGGCTGGGGCGCACACCTCCTGCCGGATTTCTCCGCCGCCTCAGGCCTGTGGCCAACAGAGTTCTCGGACAGACACATCAATTGGTTGGAGTTGAAAGCGGTTTGGTTGGCCCAGTGGGCAGTCTCAGCTTCACCATCAAGAAGTCCTCATTATGTCCGACAACGCCACGGTCGTCACATACGTCCAGAAGCAAGGGGACACCCGCTCCGCGACCCTCTGCATGCTCCTTTACCAGTTGCTCCTGTGGTGCAGGGACCACGACATCTCCCTCCAAGCTCGTCACATTCCGGGCTGCCTGAACGTCCTCGCCGA
Organism: Semisulcospira habei; assembly: GCA_036245525.1. Classification (NCBI taxonomy): domain Eukaryota; kingdom Metazoa; phylum Mollusca; class Gastropoda; family Semisulcospiridae; genus Semisulcospira; species Semisulcospira habei. The sequence continues at coordinate 214,597,044 of BTPG01000002.1, read as the reverse complement.
CTCCCTCTCGAGGATGGGCCAGCTCCTACATACCGAGTGGTCATCGAGTCCAGAAATCTTTCGCATGATTTGCCAGCTCTGGGAGACCCTGATGATCGATCTGTTCATGACTTATTGGAACAGGCAGCTCCCCATCTTCGTCTCCCCCTTCCCGGACCCTCTAGCGTGGGCGGTCGACGCCTTATCCTTGGATTGGGAGGGACTGATCGCCTACGCGTATCATCTGTCTGTGCTGGTGCCCAGAGTTCTTCAGAAACTCTGGGGGTGCAATGCGATCCTTCTCCTGGTCGCCCCCTTCAGCTGGAACAGGAGTTGGACCACCGATCTCCTCAGCCTAGCGTCTGATCCCCCGCTCCCCTTGCCCTCCCCCCGCACGATGCTGAAGCAACCCCAACAGCCACTCTTTCACCCTTGCCCAGAGCGACTCCTCTTACACGCCTGGTGGTTGTGCAGCAAGCCCTCTCCTCTAGAGGTTTCTCGCGTGCGGTGGTGGACGCTATCGCTGCAGCCCACAGATCTTTGACCCTCCGAGTGTACAAAACGAAGTGGCGAGTCTTCTGGGATTGGTGTGAGACGGAGCGACTTCCCCCCACAGCGCTGACGTCGCCCCAGCTTGCAGATTTCTTCCTTTGGCTTTTTCGAGAGAAGAATCTGGCCCCTATTACCATTAGAGGTTACCTCTCCATGATCGCGGACACCTGCCATTTGGGACATCCCTCGGATCTTTCGGATCTCATGCGGAATTTCGAGTTACTGCGACCAGTTCCACACTCTCTGATTCCCAGCTGGGACCTCGCCTGGGTCCTTACCTAAATTATAGCAAATTCGAGCCACTGCACTTGGCTAGCATGGCGAATCTCACCCGGAAGACCTGCTTCCTACTTGCGCTTGCCACAGCGTCCAGAGTCAGTAAATTACATGCACTATCTATGGACCCGTCCTGTTTTCAGCTCAGGGCCGATGGCTCTGTACACCTCCTAACGAATTCCGCCTTCTTGGCAAAGAATCTGCTCCCTTCGGCCAGGGCCCCAGTTCTCACCCTGCGACCCCTCAGGGAACCAGACCAAACTCAGGACTCTCGCCGTCAGGATCCTGTCCTGGCGCTACAACTCTAGCTGCGCAGGAAAAAACCTATCCGGCGTGGCCGGACCCACCTTTTCCTGCCGCTTTCCCTTGGCAGGCATGACATATCTGCGCAGACAATCTCCTCGTGGCTGCGTTGGGTCATCCGTTCTGCCTATGAGGAGCTCTCTCCGGCGGGTGCTAAGACGCTGCGTATTTGTGCACATGAGGTCCGTGCAGTCTCCACCAGTGTTGCGTTTCATAGAAACTGCGCAGTGAGAGACATTGTGGCGGCTGTTGGGTGGCGGGCCAAATCCACCTTTGCCCGCTTCTACCTCCGTGACCTTACAAGCCAGCGGGAAAATCTGGCCATGGTCGGAGACATCGCTGTGGCGCAACACTCCCTCCCGGCGCCTCCGGCACCGTAAGGTACGCTTAGCTGAAATCGTCGGGAGGTTGCTCCTGTTCGCGACCGTTGAGCACGAGCGATGACGGGACCTAGCAGGCGGCACCCTCCTCCTTTTCGATATTCTTCCATACAGTAATGCCATCAGTAATGTATTTTGAGGAAACAAATATATTTTTCTCTAAAATGTATTTTTTCAAAAAATACTTACCGATGGCATTACTCGAATGGTCCTCCCACCTGCCCCGCTTGCCGCCAGAGCGCTTTAGCGTTCAACTGGGATAACACTGGCACTTCTGCCCGGATGAGGAGGGAAGGGAGGCTACTCGGGCCCTGGTAACGGCCCATGAGTTGCCTCCCTGGTTGTGTAATTTACACAATGATTTTAGGCTGAAATCGTTAAGCTAAGCGTGTCTTCCATACAGTAATGCCAGCGGTAAGTATTTTTCGAAAAAATACATTTTAGAGAAAAATTCATTTTTCTCTAAAAGGTATTTTTTCGAAAAATACTTACCAATGACATGACTTTGTGGAAATGTCTACTACTAGCTCAATTTTAGCCTACTTACCCGTTGTGTGCCTACACAACCCGCTAGGCACTCGGGGAACCCCAGAGGGGCCAAGAGTTATCTCCCGCTCCTTCCTTACCAGTTCCTGTCACGAGACCAACCAGTCAGATACTTCGCTCGAAAGCGGGAAGCGGGGCAGGTGGGTGGGCCATCCGAGTCATGTCATCGGTAAGTATTTTTCGAAAAAATACCTTTTAGAGAAAAATGAATTTGTTTCCTCAAAAACATTACCGATGACATGACTTTGTGGAAGAATTGCGATGAGGCGGAGGGTGCCGCATGACAACTCCCTAGGAGGGAACAGAGCCGTCCTCCCAGTCGCAAACTCCCGACAATTTTAGCGAAGTGCATACCAACGGCGCTGGTGGCGCCGGGAGGGAGTGTTGCGCCGCGGCGATGTCCCCCACCATTGCGAGATTCTCTCGCTGGCCCGCCAGGTCCCTGAGGTAGAAGCGGGCGAATACAGATTCAGTCTTCCCGTCCAAGGTAGCCACGATGTCCGTGACAACGCATTTTCTAACAAACGTGGCGCTCGTGGCCATGGCTCGTACCTCGTGTGCGCATATGTGCAGCCTCTTCGCTCCCTGCAGGGAGATATCTTGATAGGCGGAGCAAATGACTCAGGGAGCCAGGAAGAGAACGTCTTGGCCGTTATGTCATTCCGCCGGTCTCAGAGGTAGGGAGAGGCGTGCACGCCCTCTGCGGAAGGCTTTAGATCGTCGCAGAGCAGTCAAAGGTGCGCACGGGATCCTGTTACCTGGTCTCCTGTGACAGGGGTTTGTTTCACAGCGGCCGTAAGGTGAAACCTGCGGCGCGGTCAGAGGAGACCTGTTTGGCAAGGAAGGCCGGGGCAGTGAGAAGTAGCACGGACCCGTCCGCTCAGAACTGTAAGCAGATAGGACGCGCCTAAGCGCGTGTAGCTCGCTCCCCCGTGAGGTGGTAGCCCGGGCCAGCAGGAAGCACGTGTAGCGTGTCACATCTGCGAACGGGCCGCTGTAAGGGTTCGAATCGGGCAGAATTCAACCACGTTAGCACCCAGGGTAGGTCCCAGCGGGGGAGGAGCGAGCGGTAGGCCGGGCGCCGGCTGCCGAAGTGTCCCATAAGGTCGGCGAGGTCTGTGCAGGCGCCCGGGTCTGGGTGTCCGCGGTGTCAACGTGTAAGCGAGCCTGGACAGGTGACCCCTCACCGTGAAGGGGCTAGGTCTAGGTCTCAGCCAAGCCCGATAGAGCTCCGCCAGCTGCGGATACGACAAATCCGTGAGGTTCAGGCTGTGATCGGGGCATCAGGAAAACAGGACTCGCCATGTCCCACGTAGACTCGAATGGCCGAAGGTCTGGGGGCCGCAGCGATCGCCTCCACCGCTGTACCCGAGTAGCCTCTAGCACCGAGGGCTTGCCGCACAACCTCCAGTCGTGAAGGATGAGCCGCTCCGGGCAGGGAGGAACAGCGGCTGGCGCAGTGGCTTGAGCATGGTGCGAGGAGTGGGAAGGCGCATGGGGGGGGGGGAGGGGGGCCCGTGGCGAGGCTGAGAAGGCCGGTGTCCCTGTGGCGGATCCAGGCGAACGGAGCGACTAACAGGAGGGCCGCCAGGCAGCGCCGAAGGTTGAGGAGGACTTTGGGTACGAGGACCGTCGAGGAACGGCGGAGGCCGCCAGGACGTCCCAGGGAATGGAGCGCGCATCGACAGCCCAAGCCCAGGGATCGGGAATCGGGGCGACGAAGAGGGGAAGCCGAAGGTTCCACCTTGTGGCGAACCAGTCGACCTGGGGAGACTCCTAACGGGCGCGGGTCCACCAATAGATGTCCTGCCAAAGGGTCCAATCCGCATGCAAGAGCTGGCCGCGGCGGGACAGCGAGTCGGTCCAGACGTACAGCTGTCCGGGAATGTGTCGGGCTCGCCAAGAAGGTCCGGTCCTCGCACCAACCCCAGCTCTGGTAGAGAAGCATACCAAGCTCGAGAGAGCATGCCACCTTGTAACTGGAAGTAATCCACCAAAGGTGTGTTGTCAGAGAGGGCGAGCAGCTCCTGGTGTCTGAGGAGGTCATCCCAGCAATGAAGGGCTTGTCAACGACCTGCATCACTGGCCGGACGATGAGATAGTGCGTTAATCCGAGGGCCGAGGGCCGGAAGTCGAGGGGAACCGCGGCAGGAGATGAGCATCCCACCCAGAGAGGCTCGCGTCGAACCCAGAGAGTACTGGGGCGGAGAAGATGCCCTGGGAACTGCCGAAGCCAGCCAAGCGGAGTCGGTCCACCGCCGAAGGCGAGGCGACAGAATCTGGGGCACCGGCGCCATCGTCGATACGTCGCTGGAAGCCGGGCGCCCAAGGAGTAGGAGATGCAGCAGCAATGGCTGGGCGTAGGGACGACCTAGGGAAGGAGTGAGATCAGACTTGCCCTCGTTTACTAGGAAGCCCCAAGTGCGTCAGGAGGTGCAGTAGCGCGTCCTTGTCTGTCGCGAGAGAGCTCTCGGACTGGCGGCGAAGGAAGAGGTCGTCTGGGTAGATCGACGTCAGACTGGAGGAGGACTGTCGGGCCTTGGCGACTAAGGAGTCCATCGGCCCGGTGAACCGCCAGGGCAGAGGTTGAGACCGAACGGGAGCGCGGGAACTGGAGAAGACGCCGTCGATCGCGACCAGCGAACTTCCTGGGGGCCTGGAGCATCGAGACAGCAGGTACACATCGGAAAGGTCCAAGCCGCCTGCGCAGTCTAAGGCTGGACCGCTGCTTTCAGGGCTCTGGCAGTCTCCGTCCGGAAGGAGGGCCGAAATCTGTACAGGCCGAGAGAAGAAACCTGACGCCACTTCCTCCAGGCTTCGGAACGAAAAATCGGCGGCTGTAGAAGGTTGGCGAGTCTGAGAATCGGAAAACCTTCGTGGCAACTTACCTGAGGGAGGAGACACCTCCCGCCGCGCGGAGGCCTCAGCGAAACACGGGGAACATGAGACCTCGAGGGAAAAAGACGGCCAAGACGGGGTCAGGGCACAGTCGGCGGAGGCAGCGAAGCGTAGACCGACGCGAGGTAGGCGGCGTGGTAGGCGACTCCGCTAAGAAGAGCCGATCAACCCGGAGGCGTGATAGAAGGATGCCAGGCGTCGTCCACACGACGAACCAGGACTTGAGTGAGCAGCTCCAGGAACCCCACGCAGGCTAAGGTGTTCCGCACCAGGGACGCAGTCATATCCAGGCCACGAGGGGGGGAACGGGGAAGAAGAGCGGAGCCGCCAGCTTGCAACACGGCAGGGGGGTCCATCGCAGGAAGAGGGATGGAGGAAGCCTGGGAATGGCCGGCATACCAGTCCCGACGGAAGGCGATGTCCAGGCCAGCCGGCCAGCGACGAACGGAGAAGAACACCGGCTCTCGAGACGCGGGAAGTTGCAGGTGCGCTGAGAAGGCATCTCGCAGCTCCTCAAATCCAGGCGGCTGGGGAAGCGACTTGAACCTCTTAACTTGACGCTCGGCATCCACCAAGGCAGAGACCTTCCTCTTCAGGGGGGGAGAGGCTGGGCAGGAGTCCGCTGGCAGAGTGGCCGCGATGATCCTGGCGGCTTCAACCAAAGCTAAGAGGGTCTCCACACGGGACGACGACGGAAGGGTCGAGGGGACATCAACACCGACATCGGCGGGCGAAAGGGAGCGACCATCCTCACCCAACAGGGCTGAGACGGAGTCCTCGGGCAGCAAACTGATGGCTTCTTCGTCCAGGGGGCGGCGAGAAGGCGGGCGTGGCACCGAGGAAGGCCGAAGCTTGGACGGGGATGCGTGTCGAACCTCGCGGGAAGCCCGGGAACGAGCCGGCAGCGACGACGGAGGCGGGGATCGCCGAGGCGAACGCGAGAAGAAGCGAGGAGGGGTCCTGTCCGGTGCGCGGGAATGACGTCTGGATGAAGGACGGCGGACAACCGAAGAGGGGCGCCGACCACAGGAAGAGGGCCGATGATGGCGGCGACGCGGCGAACGGTGCGAGGGCGAGCGCGAACAAGCACGCGACGAAGAGTGGCGGTGGGAGCGGCGACGATCCCGGCGGGGGGAATGCTCCTTCCGGCGGCGCTCGCGGGCGAGCGCGAGTGTCTAGAACTGACGGTGGAACAGGATGAGTCAGGGGTGCGACTGTGTCGCGTAGGTCGAGGCTGAGGTCTCTCCTGGCCGGACTCAGTGAGAAGGGCTCTATGCCGGCGTACAGATCCTCCGGAAGAATCAGCGGGCTTATCGTGGAGAGAGAGAGAGGAGGAAGGCCAGTCAACGTGGGACGGCTCGTGGCGGACTGCTGCAGGCCGGGCTCAGTGAGGCGGGCGCTCTGCCGGTAAACAGACCCTCCGGAAGGGTCAGCGGGCGTGGCAGCAGTGGCAGTCCTCTGATCAGCCAGCAAGTGAACTGAAAGTGGAACGGTGGGAGTCGGGGCGCGACTGTGTCGCGCAAGCTAAAGCTGACGCCTCTCTTGGCCAGACTCCGAGAGCAGGGCACTATGCCGGCGTTCAGATCCTCCGGAAGGATCAGCGGCTTGTGGTGAGAGACGGGTGAGGAAGGCCAGTCAACGTGGGACGGCTCAGGGCAGACTGCTGCAGGCCGGGCTCAGTGAGGCGGGCGCTCTGCCGGCAAACAGACCCTCCGGAAGGGTCAGCGGGCGTGGCAGCAGTGGCGGTCCTCTGGTCAGCCAGCAACACCGAGTCCCAACAGGAATCCTTTCCGTGAGGCCAGGGCGGGAAAGGGCGGTCAGCACCGTAAGGGCTGCAGAAGAATCAACCGGAGCCGGAAGTGAGGAAGCAGGCAGGGGCCGCTCTCGTCGGTACAGGCTCCAGAGGTCCGACCAAACATCTCCGGCCAGGTCGCACAGACATCACAAAGGTGGTCCGGGTAGCAGCCCGCACAAGGGAGGCAGACCGCATGGTCATCCGTCGGCACTGGAAGTTTCCCCATAGGGAGCACATAAGCATTTGGGTTCTGTAACAGACAAAGGGCATAGCAAGGTCGCAAACACAGGCAAGAGGGCGCCGAGCCCTCCTTTGTGATATCATTGTTTCCATCTCACCAGCCCTACCGGGCATTCTCTTTTCAATTAGTGGGAATGGCATTTTTATCATATGCCCTTGATATGCGTGCTGTGTACATGAAGAACTCGCCTGACTGATTGTTAAGTAGAACCGCGCTGCAGGCGTTCTTGTAAAGCGCTTCTATCATTTGGATCAGTCCCTCCTCTATGTTGAACGATCTCATGACTTGCCAGAGTCCGTCGTGCCAGACGCGATCAAATGCTTTCCTGAAATCAATGAAGTTGTGGTAGAGTTCGCGCTGATGCTGCAGATGTTTCTCGATCAGGACGCGGCAGTTGAAAATCTGCTCTACAGTGCTTCTTCCAACTCTGAAGCCAGCCTGTTCTTCTGCCAGCAGTTCCTCGGCGAAAGTTTTGAGGCGGTTGAGAATGATTCTAAGCATTACTTTGCTAGGGTGACTTATCAGACTGATAGTTCTGTAGTTCTGGCACTGTTTCAGGTTTCCTTTCTTGGGGAGCGGGATCACTAGAGACTGTGTCCATTCTACTGGCCATTTCTTTTGCTCCCAGATCTTTTGACAGAGTGTAGTGAGGACCTTCGTTGTTACTTCTCCTCCATGTTTCAACAGTTCAGCAGGTACGGTGTCCGTCAAGGATGCCTGCTCTCTCCTGTCCTTTTCAACATATTCCTGGAGAAGATCATGCAGGAAACCCTCCACGACCACCATACTTCAATCTCTATTGGTGGCAGATCCCTGTGCAATCTTCGATTCGCAGACGACATTGACCTCATGGCAGGCAGCAATAGTGAGCTCCAAAACCTGACAGACAAACTTTCAAGTAGCGCAGGGTCTTATGGCATGGAGATCAGTACGGATAAAAGCAAAGTGATGATCAACACCACAAGCGACAGCAGCAGCAACATTCACATGAATGGCCAAAAGCTAGAAGAGGTCAATAGCTTCAAGTACTTGGGAGCCACCCTGTCCAAAGACGGTAGTTGCATAGCAGAGATCCGTATCAGGATAGGTACAGCAACATCCGCAATGGCCAGGCTGGACAGGATATGGCGAAGTAACTCCATCAGCTTCACCATCAAGTACAGGCTTTACAAGTCCCTCGTAGTGTCTATTCTACTCTACGGCTGTGAGACTTGGACGCTGCTTGCAGACTCAGAAAAGAAAATCCAGGCCTTTGAGAACAAGTGCCTGAGGAAGTTGCTCCGCATCTCGTACCGCGAGCACAAGACCAACGAATATGTACGGAGCATCGTCACTTCCCTGGTGGGCCCACATGAACCCCTTCTGGCAACCGTGAAACGGCGCAAGCTTGCTTGGTTTGGCCACGTGACCCGACACAACACCTTGTCCAAGACTATCCTCCAAGGCACTCTCGAAGGAAGTCGTCGGCGAGGTCGTCAGAGAAAGAGTTGGGTCGCAAACATAAAAGAATGGACCGAACTCGAGATGTCAGACTTGCTTGCCACCGCCCAAAATAGAACTCAGTGGAGAGCACTGTCTGTTGCTGCTGCCTTTCAGTCCCCCCAACGCCCAGTTCGGGCAAGGGACTGATGATGATGATGATGATGTACATGAAGGCGAGACAGGCAAACGTAAGGCGAGTCTGTAGAAATTGACTAGATGGAATGAGGAAAGTCCATATCCCATTCCTGCCCCCCAGGGGATACGAACCCGGGATCTTACGACTGCCAGCACAGTGTCTTATCCACTAAGCTACCTCCCCCTGTCCACCAAGGTACCCCAGGCGCCGTGACCGCCGGCGCGTGAAACAGTGGTTATACTCTCCAAGGGCTAAAGGGCCTTTAAGCTGGACGAACGGAACGTGAGTGCCGCCAGGCCCTACGAAAACCAGCGTCTGAAAGGCAAAGTCTACTCGTAAGCTAACGAGGCATAACCAGGAGAGAGAAGGCGACGTCCCGCTAGGAGAGTCGCAAGAAGGCTGTGCAAGGCACGGAAATTATCTCAATAGTTGGTGCCCTTATGTCGTAACCACAACGAAAGACGAGTCCCACGGCAGCCGGCTCTCGACCCGAGGGCCGGCTGTGGGTAGCTACCGTTACCTTACCTCCAAGCCGAAGCGGGAATGGGGGAAAGGGTAGCCATACAGCAGTCACAGCACAGAGGAGAGCCGAGGGAACCCGGAACGGCGCCAAGGAAGAAGCAGGCAGCGCTAGAAGGCGGCAGGCACGGAAGAGAAGTCGAAACGAGCGTAGGCAAGACGAAGACCGGTCGAGGCACAGCGGAGCAAAGCCCGACACGTCTTCTCGGCACGAGCGAAGTAGCAAGACTGGTTGGTCTCGTGACAGGAACTGGTAAGGAAGGAGCGGGAGATAACTCTCGGCCCCTCTGGGGTTCCCCGAGTGCCTAGCGGGTTGTGTAGGCACACAACGGGTAAGTAGGCTAAAATTGAGCTAGTAGTAGACATTTCCACAAAGTCATGTCATCGGTAATGTTTTTGAGGAAACAAATACATTTTCGTGATGTTGAAAAAAAATCTAAGGCAGTCTCTAGGACAGAAGACTGTCGCCCATGCACGGTGTGTGAAGCTCGTGAGAGACTGACTGACAAAACTAACCCTTTGTTCTGTCTACAGCATTTCTTTTGTCACAATTAATCCTGCAGGATTTATTGTGCTACCAATGGCCAAAGGGTTAAATGTGAGCCAACTGGGCACATGCCTGACTAGCACAAAGGACAGAGGCCAAGCTAATCTGGCACCAACTCTTGAGTTATCACCACAGGTTAACACTTTGGCTGTTGGTAGCGCTGTTTGTCACAATGATTCCTACAGGAATCGTGACAAACAGCACTACCAACAATTAAAGGTTAATCCGTCTAAACAAGATGCCTACCCCTTGTTGGTCATCAAAACCAGGGTATCATAATCCCACAGTGCAAGTGTTCTTGTGAAGTCATCAGCCGAGACCTGAAAAAACAAGATTACAAAAAAAACTTAGTCACAGTGTCTGCTCATAATAGCTCATTAAAATAACGCGTCCTAACGAAACAAACTGCACAAACATGAACTCCCTTGCATGCAGCAAATAGCCACCAGTGCTTTTAACAGTACGAGTGGCTACATGCATGTACAGAATTCTGCAACAGCGCACACTATGGTATCAAAATCCAGACCCAAAAGGTGACCGCCAAGCGTGTAAAATGCAGAGAAGAACCAACGGATAAAAAAACACACTTAGAAAAGACACTTACCACACAATTTATTTAAATAAATTGAGTTCTGTCTTTTCTAAGCGTGTCTATGGTATCAAAGGATATCTTCATACTAGTACCAAACATATATAAATAGTGGATTCCCAAATCTATTGAAGAATGTTCTAAACCTGAAAAACAATTAACCCATATCATACTGAGCCTAAAAGCTTCAAATTTGTACACTGCCATATGCAAGCTACTTTATAGTACTTACAACTAAGGATATAGACCAACAGCTTTAGTTCAAGGGTGGTACCAGAATAGCTTGGCGCCTAGAGGTGCCAAGCTGTTCTGGCACTACCCTTGAACTATTTTAGTCAAACTTATTTCACACACTGGTGTATTCCGAAATATAAAGGTTAATTAATTTCCACAATATAGTGTTTGCAATGAATGTTTTGAACACAGTTTTGATGTTAATATTTTCTAAACCATGAAGATTTCAAAATCTTTTTATGAAAAAAGCAATAGGTCTTCTCATCAGTATCCAACTAATTTTTTTAAACAGTATCTACTTAAGCTAGGTGTTCTACTCACCTCTCAGGTATGATGAAACTGTGAGCTACAAGGCTCAAAGTTTGGAAATCAGCTAAATAACTATCTTTCCTGATCCTCTCATATGTAAAATTGAAGCATTTCAATGTACGATGTCCATCTCATGAAATGATGTAGATCGATCATGAAATGTCTCAAATGAAAATGTGCACGTAGCATCTATAGGAAAAACAGTTTTACACTTCAGAGACAAACTAAATCGACCATAAAAACTGTCAAAACCACTGATTTTGTTTCTCTTACTTGAACAAGACACAAACAGTCAGGTAGACAGCCATTATTCTAGTGAATAGACGATCAGAAGTAGTTCAAAACTCCACCTGTTTCAATGAAAACAGTGGACTAAAAATCTCGTGCAAACATGCCATTTCACATGTTTGTCTGGGGTCTAACCCATATCATACTGAGGCTAAAAGCTTCAAATTTGTACACTGCCATATGCAAGCTACATCATAGCACTTAAGATAAGGATATAGACCAATGGCTTTAGTTCAAGGGTGGTGCCAGAATAGCTAGGCGCCTAGAGGCGCCAAGCTATTCTGGCACTACCCTTGAACTATTTTAGTCAAACTCATTTCACAAACTGGTGTATTCCAATGATAAGGGTTTATAAATCTACTTTTAGAAAATCAAAACGTTCAGTTTGGATCTACCTCTGATTTACTAACAACACCTATTTAGTGGGTACCCTTGTATGTAAACACTTTCTTTGAAAGATGTGTATCAAAAGTTTGTTCCTATAATACTATCGAAGAAAAACGGTACCTACAGTAAAACGTCCTAGAGGTGAATACACACAGATTACCTATGTTTATGTGGTGTGGAACAGACATACCTACCTGTATGTGGTGTGGAACAGACAGGTGCACCTGTTTCAGGTGAGTGGCATCCTGCATGTGCAGGTGCCACTGTCGGATACTGGAGTCCCCTCCACCAGTCACCTGAAAAGGAAATGACATCAGTCAGTTCATGGTTTGGGTATCACGGCATGGTGAATGAGACCCCTCTGCCAGAAAAACTTTGCAGTTTCGTAACTGGGCAACATGAGAGGCACCAACGCAGTCAGCACAGGTCCTCGGGCCCATGACAGCCGCGCAGTGGGCCCACACATGACTGTGCGTGGGTCCACTGCTGCTGTTGTGGACCCGAAGACATTTTGCAAATGGGGAATGCTTTACAAATATGGGCAGTCATGTGAACATATGTCTCTTACACATGGATGGTCTTTGCTCCAAAGAATGAATAAGACTATCACACAATATTAACACAGTTTTAAAATATTTGCATGTTTCCTGATTCCCAAGTATCATTTCACAGCATTTTACATCCAGACAAAAAGATTCTTTACCACAAATGACTCATCATCACCAGCAGCAAGGCTCCAAATACTTCGTCCCTGAAAGAATAATTTCAAATAAAACAAATAATATTTAACACATGCAAAAATGTAACTGATCATCAAAGTTGACCTCAACTTCTGATGGTAAGACGTTGATACCTTCACCCTTCACATATCACAGCGGGAGACAGATTCGCCATGTTAGTTCCAGGTGAGTACAAGATTATCCCAATGACTGCTACTGACGATACCGTCCTGGCGAAAAAGACATAGAATGTAGTTACGCGTCTTTTTCACAAAATGACGTCCCTTGACAGCTAGTGACAAAAACTGGTTGGTGGAAAAGATACATAAATTTCCGTCTTTTCCAACGAACGTAATTGTCACTAGCAGTCAAGGGCTTAGTTTTAAGCCTCGGATGGTGGAAAACTTAGTAAGCAGGCATCATCCTTAAACTGACAAGGCCAATCCATCTTTCACAGCTGGCACGCAGGCTTTTTAGCGGTCGTCAAAACTGTCAATAATAATAGTAAATGAGTTGGTGAAAAATGTATTTTTCTTTAAAATAATTTTTTTCGAAAAATACTTACCGATGGTATTACTGAGAGGAAGATGTACTTAACTGACAATTTCAGTCTCCAAAAATTGTTGTGTGTTGCCACACAACCAGGGACGTACCTCTAGCAAGCAGTTACCTAATCCCCCGAGTGTCTCCCTATCCTTGGAGTAACCTCCCTTCCAAATCTCGCGAGAGGCCGTTATTTCCAGTTCTATTTGAGCTGACATGCGGCAAGCGGGGAAGGTGGGAGGGAAGTTTGAGTAATACCATCGGTAAGTATTTTTCGAAAAAATTTATTTTAAAGAAAAATACATTTATTTCTTCAAAATCGTTACCGATGGTATTACTGAGAGGAAGAATTAAAAAGAGGGGGAGGGTGCCGCTCTAGGGTCAATACCCCCAGGTAACTGCTTAGCTAGACCCCTGGCCGGGGCACACTCCCGACAATTTCAGTCAAGTGTTACCTACGGCGCCGCCAGCGCCGGGAGGGAGTGTTGAGCCACGGCAACGTCAACCACCAGAGCCAGGTTGTGCCGCTGGCTGGAGAGGTCACGCAAGTAAAAACGGGCGAAAGTAGATTCGGCCCGCCAGAGAGGGGAGTTGTGGGTGTTTTTCGACAATTTATATCTATCCCGAATTTCCAGGATTTTTCGACCGCTTACTCCCATGCCCTAACGCCGCCCATTTTTTTTTGGTTTCTCCTTATTTTTTTCAGTAAAATAAAGGTTTCCAAATTCAATGTCATTAAAATTAATATTTTTTATTATAAAATGAATCAAGACGAATTACTTCTTCTAAACGATATTAATGCTGTAGAAAACAAAGACTTAGACTCGAAAAAACAGCGCCTTCTTTCTGTAGTTGTGTCAGGCAAGTCAAAGACTTATCTCGGTAAACAATACATGACAGAGGATATTGAATCTCTAAGCTCTGACGAGCTAATCAAGCTTCATTCAAAATATGAGAACCACATTGCCTCACTAATGACACGTGATTTGAGTCGATCTCTTGTATGCCTATACACAAAAGCAGTGAGTCACTTTCTACCTGTGGATAGTGACAGTCTTTCACACGACCTTGAAAGCAATCCTATTGTTTCAAGTTCAATTGGCAAATTAGCATGTGTCATGTTTTACAAGTTCGGAAATTACCTTGCACCTGTTGTAACCCTTCTTGTTACCGGGAGTCATATTGATTTTTCAAAAATAAATTTTACTGCAGAAGAAAATGGACGAAACCCAGACGACTCCACAACTGAACCCCGACCCTGTTTTGACACAGGTTCAAACTGTGACGAAGACTAAAAGTCCAGGCAGGGTTGAGGCTGGAAAAAGATTAGCTGAATATAATAGGCAAAAAAAATTACAGCTTAAGGCACAAACAGAAAAGACTCATGTAACTGATCCACCATCAGGATCGTCAGGACCTGTGTCAGTACCGTCACACCCTCATCAAAGTGAGAGACAAACAACTAACCCCGAACCTCAATCAACAAAATATATAATTGTCGGATTTGTTGTCGGATTTGGTTACGTAGGTTATCAATTATACAAAAAATACAAACCACAGACTCGTACAGTGACCAAAAAATCAGACACTCCAAAAACAAAACCAGAAGTCGCCACATTACCAGTAACATCCAAAGCCGTTGACCCATTTTATATGCAGTAAATAAAAATATTATTTTAATTTTTCTTGCCTTAGAAAATGAATGACTCAAAAAATTTAATGAACCTTGTGTATCACTCTGCCGTAATCAGTGGATTAGCAGTAGCTTATTCTATGCTGGGGAAA